>BQNB010060091.1:3433-37061 GCA_026074375.1 Tanacetum coccineum | reverse complement strand
CGGTATCAAAGATCAAGTATTTTTTGGAATATTATAATCGTTGTCCCCACTTCAAGAAACCCCTATACGCCGTATTAAACTCATCCAATACGGCATATCGACTTAATTTTAGAGGATATAAATACCGAACCCTAATGACGAATTTTATGGTGCAAAAAATATACCAAAGACGGAGAAGAAGGCATTAACCACCAGGTTTGACTTTTAGAAGAAAAGAGAAGCCGCGAAGGTCTCGCAACGCCCTTCAATCCATAGGAAACCTTTGTAAATTCTTGTACTCTAAATACGCGTTCGGTTGTTAGTATCGTGCTTTATAGTTTTATTTACCTTAAACATTCATCAATGACATTTGTATTCATTACAATGGTTATTAGCTAATACCTTAAGGTATTAGCCATGTTTATGATAATTTAATGTTTGGTTTATGTTTATTGTTAGCCTTAAAATATGGTGACAAACACGGAATCACATTAGTTTATTTATAGCGTGACACATAGGGACTAATAATGACAAGCTATGATAGTTATGTGTCACTAGGACTATAAATACCCTCTCCATACTTCCATGGAGGGGTGAAGCCCACTTTTGTAAAGTGTAAGTGTGTGTGTTTTTCTCTCTACCACACATACATCTTCCCATCTTTCTTCCTTTATTCTCTAATAATATGGCTACACATTTCTTTCACTTTATCCAACCTCCAGATAAGTTTTAATTCTTGTGTTCATATGTCATTTATAATCATAAAGTTTACAACACATAAATGGATTACATAGAGATAATACAAGCAACACTAAAGCTTTTTTAGCTAATATCAGCAAGACTACAGCCTTAATATCATCTAGAAGTACACATGGTCAGCAGCGATGACAGTAAACAGCATCACATAATGATAACATAACATAATAAGATCAATCTAAATGAAACAGTCACACGTAAAAGCATGTCATGCATTGATGCAAGTAACATGATTCACATTAGTAAAAGGGCATCATGCACCAAGTCAATACAATAAAAAGAAATGGGCACATTACAATCCACATTGACGAAAGCAAAGAAGAAATGAGTACAATTGTAATACAATCAATAATCTTAGACGATCGAGATTGATAAAAGCAACATAAATATACTAACAACAGACATAATCTATGCACTAATTGAGTAAAACATCCAGAAACAAACAGTAAATAATCACAACCAATTTGCTCAAACCACAACTAAATACAAAGAAACAAACACATCATTGATAAAAGTAAGTGAAACCCTAATACAATTAATAATTTTAGACATTAGAGAGAAACAAATCAGCTTAACAACGTATCAAAATAAAAAGATCATCGTTCTCCCCTAACCAAGATAAGCAGCTAGAAAACCCACAAAATACACGCAAAAGAGGGAAGACCTGTGAAACAAACGAACAACCCCACACAAACAATAGCCAGGTCAGGCCAAAGCAAGTATAATAAATACGCGATTCGGGCACTCCGTGGGTCAGACCGGGTCGGGCCACATTAAATTCTAACCTGGGTGATTCCTTATATTTGTAAGGTTTTATAAATATAGTGTGACCTGAATTTCTATGATGGCTGCATACCAAACAGGTAGCCAAGCTAAGTCATAAAATGCTCATATCCAACAATCACCTGTATATTTCTTGGAAGTTGTTTTAGCAGTTCATGAAATCAGTTGGCTCAAAAAAGAGCATGATGTGACTGTCTATGATAGCTGCATATCAAACGGGTAGCCAAGTCGGTTCATAAAATGCTCATCGTTTCATGATAACAGTGATACACATATCCAATGTAGTGCACTTTTGAGTATTGTTAGGTATACAGTCCATTTTGTTCAAGTAAGAGCACCACGTGCATGTTTATGACGGCTGCATATGAAACAGGTATCCAAGCCAAGTCATAGAAAGCTCATTTTTATCATCGCCATTTAACAATAGCAGTGTTAGACACATCCAACAACCACTCGCACATCCTCCCAACAAAGAACACATGTGAGTTGGCTAATAAAATCATAGGTTGCCCTGCCAACACATGTTATATGTGTTGCAACTTTTATTAGACAAAAATCGAAAACATCCAATGAAACTTAGTATAGCAACAAAAGGATATATGAAACATCTATCAGACCACCTAATGCATCACCAAGTTGATGCTGCCACACGAATTTCATTTGTTCCCTCCTCCTTCTAGTTAAACACACAGACAAAACCGCCAATGAACGGAAAAAAGCGATATAAAAACATCTGTAAAAGCAAACGGTTTTTAAACAATAGCACATGTAATAAAAGTCATTTAGAAGTACAGTGTATCAAACAACCCAAAAATAATTACATACCATATAACTATTAGGACATACATTTATAGAAACATAACACAATGACAATCGTCTAAATGAAACAGTCAAATGCAAAAGGATCATATTGGTAAAACCTCATCGAACACCAAGTGAATACAACAAAAGGAAACAGACACATTACAATCCACATTGATGAAATCAAAGAAGAAATGAGTTTAATCCTAACACAATCGATAATCTTAGACATTAAAGAGAAACAAATCAGCTTAACAACGTACCAAAGTCAGAAAAGTGACGTTCTCCCCTAACGAAAAGAAGTCATTAATTTCCCACTAAATCCTGTGACGTGGATTTCTATGATGGTTGCATACCAAATAGATAGCCAAACCAAGTCATAGAATGCTCATATTCAACAGTCAATCATAATACACACACAAATGCAACAACGCCTTAACCAACCACATTTTGAAAGGGTTTAATTTGTATCTTGGAAAAAAGAATATTTATTAGCATTTATATTGATTTGATTGTCTCTATATGTTACCCAGGCTTTTGAGTTTACTGCATTTATGATTCTCTATTGGTGTTTCCACCACAAACCTCACTTGTGTTCATCTATATATATTCTACCCACCAATAGTTGCCTAATCTCACCATTGCACTACAACTACTCAATCCCAACCCTAGATTTAAATTTTTTTCTTTGCATTTGGTTAAATGGCTGTTCCAGTTCTTTAAATGGTATCTTCGGGCGTGCTCTCAATGAGCTAATAAATTTAAGTGGTGAATCTAAGGTTCCAAAGTTTATGAGTTTCTTTTTCTTACAACAAATCACTGAAGAGAAAGCTTTCGCAAACATACTCCGTGATCAAGCTGGTCATGTTAGGAATTGCTTAGAGAAGCTCCATGTTATGATATATGAGATGCGGAAGGTACGTAGTATGGTGGGTAATGATAGCTTGGATTTTCTTAGGGAAATTCAACAGATGGAAAACAATAAGCTTAAAGCCTTGACAGATTTGATCGCTCAAACCGAGGATGCTATCCGCAAGAAGGAAGGCCATGTGGATATTATGAAGTTAAGCGAGTAGGCTTGACAGATAAGCTATGGGAATGTATTTTCTTTTGTTTCATGTTAAGGCAAGCCAGTGTTTTCAATTCCGAATGAAGTTAAGATCATATGTAATCTTTTTTTATGATAATGAAATGAAAACTTATATTATGCCAGTGTATTTTTTGTTTTTCTTGTTTGTCCCCCCCCCCCCCCAAATCTTCATATGTTGTATAGGTTTACAAATTAATAGGTTTACAAATTGCTAATTTGTTTTTTTTCCTGTTGTATAAGATCATATGCAATCTTTTCCCCCCTCAAATTCTAATTACAAAAAACAATCAATCACAAAAACCAATTAATACCATCTTAATTGCCTACAAATTAGAAAATAAGCATATAACATACCTATGGCCTTGCATTACTATGTCCTTTAGCCGTTTTTTCAGTTCTTGAGCTTCCAAGGCATCTAATATCGAAAATCGTAAACCAACATTTTTCTTATTCTGCAGAAGTATTAGGATGGGTATCCCAAATGAAAGATGGGAAACAGAATAGGACACGGTGAAAAAATAATGCGTACCGAATCATTTGCCATGGCGTTCTCTTCTGTTCCGCATCCTTCTTTGTGAAAACGCATTCTATCATTTTCTGGCAAAAGCGTGGACAAACACAATAAGTATAAGACCCATAACAGAGCTGCACAATAGCTTTTAAAAAAGCGGCTTACCACGAACATGTACTTTTTTACCCACCTTTCTGAAATCAGAAAAAACATACCTCAGCTCTCAGTTAGCACGTTGAATTCATCATACAGAATTTAAATACTGATGTGAGGGTTACGAAGACTTCACAGGAAGTTTTACAATCACCTAGGCTGTGTACCTAATCGTTGTAGTGTAGTATAGGCAAGACTCAGGGGTTGTTATCGTTCTCTAGGGGACTAGGTTGGGAAGGCTCGAACACGGTCTAATAGAATTCTACGGGGTTGAGAGAAGATTCTTTTTGTGTTTTTATATTTATAAGAAAGTAGGTAAATATCATGGTTTGAGAGGTTGGTTTGATTAACTAATAATTAAACTAATTATAATCTTTGCTACTGGTGATAACTTTATGATAAAAAGATGTATTTACCTAATCATGCACTACTCCTCAGACTGCTTCTCCTAGATCTGTTGCCTTGTCACACTTGTGATGATCCGTGTAAGTATTTCCTAGGTCATGAACGGATTACATGAACCCGTCGTCTATTTAATATTTCGTTAGGGCAATGCACAAGTAAGGTAGTATGAAGACTATTACAAAGCCCCTAAGAGTATATTAAATGCATGTGAAATATCTTAAGAGGGATCAACCATATTAGAGGTAAGGTAGTATGAAGATTGTTACCGATGTTATTCTTTCTACACTACTCGCGTTTCCCTAGATGTCTATGCCAATTTAATATCTTATGGCTAATTTCTAGAGCTTAACACGCACATCCATTAACATGAAGCAACATCAAAAGGATCTACAACCTAAGTTTCATGCAATCATAAGTAAATACAAAGGAGGGTTTAGCCTAGCGTGTTAAAAATAAAGCAAGAACATAAATCAATCACACAACACATAGACATATTGAATAATTAATGATAAATAATCTTACTTGATTAAAACATGGATTAAAGGTAGTTACAATAGGGATTTGAGGCCCTAAAAACGACCTTAAAAGCTGTTGGAATGACTAGGGTTCGTCTCCCTAAAATCATACAAAGTTACACACTTAAAACCCTAATTTTAGTTTAATATATACAGGATAATCGCTGTGACGACGTCGCTTTGAAGTCCTAACACCATCGCCACGTATATGATTCTAGATCCTCTTTATGTCAGCCACGTCTTGACGCCGTCGCTACATTTCTAACGCCATCACTAGATAGATCACGACAGCGTCACTTTATGCCTTCGACGCAGTCTCTATGCGTTGTATGCGTAAATCTTTAAGAGATTTGGTGTAGGTCCGTAATCTTGTCCGTTTCTTCTCTAAATGAGCCCAAGTCGTGTGTATTTCCTCCAAATGCCATCCAAGTGCTAAAAACCTAAAAACAAACGATTAAGCATATAATCTAGGCATATTTGCATGATTTAGGGGGTTAAATGACCCTAAAATAGTGTATAAAATGACACCTCATCAAATACCCCTACACTTGGGATTTGCTTGTCCTCAAGAAAATAGGCTTTTCTACGTAACAATAGCAATATTAGGGTCATTTAACCTACTCTTTAAAAGCAATTTACAACACAACCTTCTAGACCTCATAATTAAAAGCACGGAAAGCATATACTAGCACCTCACATAAATCTTTGGGATTTTCTCTTTCACTCGGGTGTATAATAAATTATAACAACTATGGGAAACGGAAAATTAACACTCATTACCTAGCATATAAATTACCATAGGCTTGGTAAAGGATCAAACCTCTACCGTTGGGCGCAAGTATTAATCATTACTATCAAAGAGGTCTATTAAAGGGTTGTGGGGTGTAGGTGTAAGATAACATTAATGGAAACAGAAATGGATGGGATACATTTGGGGAGTGATTTTTGGGTGAATTTGGAGTGGAAGGGTTAGCTAATTATTTATAAGAATACACGCTAGTTTGGTTGCTAAGCTAAAGACTCAGAAAAAATATACAAACTCTACAAAACTCTACACCAATCTCTTTCTTTTTCTTTTCTTGACTCTAATATAAACATAAGCAAATGGCAGCCCATACATTTTTTACTTTTTTATATATTTTTTTATTCTTTTCTTTTCTTTTTCTCATTTTTTTGTACACTTTTTCTCTTCCATAGCTTAAAAATATAATACATCATGGGGGTTTATAGATACACCCCTACACTTGAACTTTTACATACTTGATATTTACAGTCTAACTAATGACCTGAATTGAGGTGGATCAACATAACATGGAGCTTATTTAGCTCTATTGGGGGTAATAAATTACTTCTTCTCTAATTCTTCATAAGATGAATACTACTATGAATCTTAATCGTCCCAAAACTGTATTTACAAGGATAAGTACTTAGCAACCGTGTACTCAAATAATTAACTTAAGTTAAAACAATAATGTATTAAAGTGAGTACATACAAGGTAGGCTAAGGCAATTTGGGTGTACAATTGGTTCAAGGGTGATAATGCTCTTCATTAATAGTCCGACTTAACCAGAAAATTACGAGAACCGTGAAAAGGATAGGCTCAGAGGGTTGTACTAGGGGTATCCTGCACTAAAAGTGAGTACATGGCAAGGGTGTGGGATAGTTACATGATCGGTGTGGCATCATAACAGTTACAGGTTTAAAACATGGGTGGATCCTAGTGTCTCTTTTCTAGAAAATCCTAATACTTACTATGCGGTCTCATGATGCATCACAAAAACAAGTTCTAGAATTTAATATACTACCGGTATACTCATATAATTTAATACTGATACCAATGCTTCAGAAAAGGCGACAAAGACCATACATACACATCCGTAATAATGGAATAGACACATATAACTGCATTCGAACCTTAACTCGAGAAAGCTAAAGGTATAAATTATCTTGGGTATCAATAATGGATACCTGAATTCCTAAAGATCTAAAGGCGAACCTCATATTTTTGGGTGGAATTTTGTGGGTTTTTATGCTAGTTATATACATTCCTATCCATAAGAAGCTATTAATACTCGGTTTTCATCGGTATGTGTCATAAAAAAAATTAAATTTTGGTCAAATTTACCTTTTTATGCTATGTTTTGATATATTACCCATCATTTTAAGGACAAAACAAATGGTAATTGAAGGAATAGTTTCTAAGGCTTATTTTTCCCCTATACTTAAGTTGAAAATTATCCCTAATGTTCTATAGAAGTACCTGTAAAAACGAATAAAGGGAAAAGAAAACAAGTAAAAGAAACTAGTACTTCCTTGGTTTGCTCAATAATGGAGAAGAAACATAAGATAATTGGTTAAATCGTCCTCCAAGAATCATCCAATGAAACTTCCTAAGAACTTCCAAGCTTTTTCTTATCAAATATAACCTGTAATCAAAGACAAAGACAACTACACCAAGCATAAAATCGGCGGGATAGATATATATACAACGAGAATTTAGGGTTTGACTCTATGAAAGCAGTAAAGATAGGATGAGAGTAATGATGTAATCATAGGTTTATGCAGGTTTATAAAAGAATTACAAATTTTAAATGTTGTGCAAACTATTTTTCGAAAATACTTGAAAATTTTCAAATTTTCCTGTAGCTGGGCTCACGACGCCGTCAGGATTAATCCTGACGCCGTCGCCAGCAAGAACATCTTCAGCATCCGACTTGCTTCAAAGCCAATAATCATCACTAAACCATACTCCATACTTTTCCATCTCCATGAAACACTTTAACATATAATTGGAGCACTATAATAATGGTTTATACAACCATTAGCTTATCTTTCAACACCTTTAATCATCATATGATTATATCTTGATCATATGATTAAAACACCCAAAATTACTAACCTTAATCAATATAACTTTACCTATAATTACTATAACCTTATCACTTTACTTTAAAACACTTTTTACCCAAAACCCTCAATTTGGTTATATGAACCCTAGTTTTTCTTTTAACAATTAAAACACTAATTGAGATACTTACTTGCATAGGATCATAGTTATAGATTTAACCATTGAATTGGAACCTAAATCTTCCTTCAATTGATCTTTTAAACATTCATGGTTCTTCCCTCCTTTTCTTGTTATGTCGTAACCCACACACACGCCTAGAATATTTTAGAAAGTGTAGAAAAATGCCAGGAAATTATCTAGATATGTTAGGTTGCTTCTTTGATCATTTGGCATTTAGGTCCCTTATGTACTTTTTCCTTTCATAATTATTGACACACAAATCACTTTCTATAAACCATTTACATATAAAATACTTATGAGTTTGACTTTCTGGTTTGACTAGCCAATCACATAAAGTCTTCATACTTATAAAAGTCGTAGTCAAACTCATTTTATGACATTATCGTAAATAAATACTTAAAACCGGTTTTGGGGTGTTACAAATCTATCCCCCTTATTTAGATTTCGTCCTGAAATCTCTTCCGTTTATATTACTAACCACTTAGGTCGCATTTTACACATCAATTCATCTTAGCATTCTCATAAATATTTACCCAATTAGTTAAAACAACCTAAGTGGTTTTTGCATAACTCTCAGCCGTACTATGGTAAAACCAAATCGTTTGACTGTTCTACTTCTCGCTCATTCTGATCATATTTACACTCCTTTCTAATTGACAACGTTTCAATTTAGGTGACATTTCACTCAGTTACAAGCTATTGATTTTATAACCTTTTAATTTAAACGTTGTACATTCGCATCATCTTTGTTGCATAAATTTTCCAAAGAACTTCATGTCACTTGATAAAATTTTCTAGTTTGGACTTTATATAAGTCCTAACCCGTATCATTATTTTCCAATCATTTCATCAGACAAAATATGACATAAATTCATTTTACCAGGTTCATCCTCATCTCTTCTTATATAAATACGTAACTTTCTTGGATTTTCTTAATCCACGCCAAATTCTTATCTTAAAAACCGGTAACTTATTTCCAAATTTATATCAAGTGCCATCTAAAAGATACTAAACAAATCCAAACATCATGATTTAATTTGCAACTTTCTTTTTAATTTCGGGAATTACCTACCCGATTATCATCTTAACTTAATGCAAGAACTCCATTCTAGGCATTTAACTTAAGGTTTAATAAACATCCTCTAAGCGTAAAAACTTTTCCATTCTCATCCAATTTCACTTTCTTATGAAGTCTAACTCGTTTTAGTTTCTCATTTTCTTATTTCTTAACCGTACGTAATGCCATGTCGGCATCGGATACATATAAGCCTACTTATTTACAATTTATTATTTACATAAAGAGGCGTCCCAATCTATGTAAATAAAAAGTTATAAACTCATGGTGCGGGCGCATTTACAATTTTTTATTTAAATTGAAGTAGCTCCGGCACAATTCCATTACATAAGAGATTATAGTAATCATAACCTACTTATGGCATTTCCGACACAACTCTCATATCCTTTTACACCTTGTTTGTACCTTTCTTACATCGCTCGGTTGCTAATTCTTGATTAAAGTCAAACCTTTTCTACTTTTCACTTTCTCATTTTTAGCATTGGATCCAATTTCACTACAACATTTCTACGAAAGGACTATAACACATGCCAAGAAAATAGGCAATTTAAATCATCCTGAAGGATTTCTATAATATTCACTTGTTTACTCGCGGCTATAACACATCCCGTAGGATTCTTAACATATCCCGTAAGATTTCTATAACACATCCCTCTAGACCCTAATAGTAATTCTTTTCCCTGGAATTTACTATAAACACTTCCCCGAGTCATCTATAACAATATAATGGAATCTAAGTTTATTAACTCCTTTAACTATTTTACCTTTTCACACATTTATTATTAATGTACTTATTATTATAAAGTACATATATCATATCTTTTTTTATTGCCTTAGCAATTTCCACAACATACTTTTATATCTATATCCCTTCTGTATCTTGACCAAAGATCATTAGACAACATGATTAAAGAGTGAAGAGGGTAGTGAAAGGATTTTGTTCATTTTGTTATGATTAAAAATATCCTTATAACATACCTCACACTCACACATACACCCATTTCACATAACACCCCCCCCCCCCCCCAGATTGACAAACCAAAGGTATTTTAATACTTGTCAATTTAAGATCATACATAATTCATTTGCACTCTCACAATGCCTTTATCATTTTCTTGTCAACCCCAAGTTGTTGAAAAAACTCTATCCATGAGGTATTTAGTGCCAATGCGCTTTTAGTCCACTGACTCTTCCCGCGCTAAAAGACGAATTATAATGAGGTTTATCACGATGTAGAGTTCAATAATCTTATGTGAGTGTCAGATCAAACTCGCTGTTCTAGTTCTGGATATTTACATGATTTTAATCATGTTTTACAATTCATCTGCGCATTTTATATCTTTAAAAGATTCTAGCGCAACACTTTTATCTAATACATTTATCCAATTTTGCTATCGCAGAACAAGACTTCTGACCGCGTATTCTTTTATAACATGTTCTTCAACATTAGTTTTGAATTGTATTCGCTCACACTTCATATTTGCATTGTAGGGACGCAAGTCCGCTTGCTGTCAAAGTATTATATTGGTACAAGTTCAAACGTTTGGTCATTATATTACGATTAAGCCAAACATTGTGCATGACATAGCAATTCAAATCCGGCATGTTCGTTTGTTAGTCAATGTCTAACACTACATGATACGACAAACTTCTAATCATGCTTATTACCAATCATACTCAACATGTTCTACTTGAATATTAATATACTACATAGACTATACATATTATAGACATATATTTTCGCACTTAACATTCTCCATAATTGTTTTACATTCTTAGCCGCAATCAAATATTATTTAGTCTATGGCAAAATAATATATCTCACATTGCATATTCATTCTATGTCTAAGGCATCTTCATAGAATCAACATGCCCGCCAAGTGTACAGAAAATTGAGCCTCTCTCATAGTGCTAAGGTATAAGAGAGAACTTTTTCGCACTCTTATATACTACGAAAAAGAATGCATCTACGGTGGTCGATATGTTTGGCTACCTCTAGTGGAAACTACTCTCTCTTAAGACCGAGAAACTCTGGTATCCAAGTTGAAACGGCCTATCTCCTTTACCGACTCTAAATTTTGAACCAAAAATAAAAAAGACTTTGCTTCAAACGCATTGTATGACAGGAAAGATGCCTTCGAGAGTGTCACTCTAGATAAACTGACACAAAACGATTAGCAAGATCAACACTTAAAGGGTCCATTAACATAAAGTAAGTACGAATTAGCTTTCCAACGATATAAAACACACCTTCTAACTCTTTACGGTTTATATTTTACGACAAACAAAAATCTATCAAACCCCTCTTATGCACTGAAGGGCCCTTCAAGTGCACTATTTTTCTGATACCCCTTCAAGTGCACTAAGCATACTCCTTCCAAGTGACTATTGTTTCACCTGCACACTCATGTGCACAAAAATAGATTCTGTGCACATTTACCCATTAGTGTTGCACTAAAGACCCCTATATACACTAAAAAACCATTCAATGCATTATTTCTCAAAATGACCCGTAACACTTTTAAGTATAAAATCGACTTTTTAGACTGTATTTAAACACATATACACTGCACGATGAGTAAAATAGAATTATACATGTTATTGAACATTGTTTCCTAATAAACTATTGACCCGTCTTACCCACAAATGGAGATTAAAATGGACCTTGTCCCAAACACCCATTTTTCTGCATACTCCTTTTGTGCACGTTTGACCCGTTTTCTGGAAAATAACTTGTATAACTGGACTTAATACCAAAACTTCCAGAATTCCTTAACATAACATAATACTTTATTTCCACAAACATCCGCAGGTCTAAATGAATCAAAAACATTATATCTTTCGGGTGTTACCAAACACCCGTTTTGACCCATTTTCATAACTTAAAAACATTCTATACAAAAGACTCCATTAACCTTCTACTTACAACACCGCACACATGACACTTGACAGCTTTGACATAGTTTCGTGTAAACAATAAAAAAAAAAATAAAAAAAAACCATTTGGACACATTGGGTTCAACCTTGATTTAAGTTCTGGTAACTAGTTTTTTTTTTTTTTGTTTTACTAAAAAAAAATCTCTATGCATAATCACACGTACTTTAATCTTTGCTTTCCAACTTTAACCTCTTTACCAAATGCTTAACGCTTCATTGATTTAACTACCAGAAAAACATTAAACATCTATCCAGTAAGCACGAGCTTAGTAAGTAAACGACTATAAAGCATTGACATTATACTTCATTCATCACATTTATTGCATCATTCTATATCCTTCAAGTAGTCCATAAGGACTACATCCTTCAATTTATCACATTACACCAGTAAACACATTCAACATAGCTACAATTCATTACATACCTAAATGGGTCAACATTAGGCTTTAACCACTATCTTTTTAGTTTTGCCAAACTTATCCTCACATTACTCTACTATTTAGTTCAATCTTTCTAACCAATGCATCCTAACATTCTCTTTACATTAACCACATAACACTATATGGTAAAATCAATATAATTTCACATTATATAGCCGGTTTGACTGACATTGAATCCTAAGCTAGTTAATCAAAAGAACATATCAATCCTCAACTTGCTTCATAAGCCTCAAAATCATCACTAAACCATAAAAAACTTTAACATCATATTCGTTAATCTCTCCTACTTTGTAACTCCGTTGGAGCACTATAATAATGGATTATACAACCATTAGCTAATCTTTTAATACCTTCAATCATCATATGATTATATCTTGATCATATGATAAAAACCCTCAAAATTACTAACCTTAAGCAATATAACTTTACATATAATTACTATAACCTTATCACTTTACTTTAAAACACTTTTTACCCAAAACCCCCAATTTGGGTATATGAACCCTAGTTCTTCTTGTAACAATTAAAACACTAATTGAGATACTTACTTGCATAGGATCATAGTTATAGATTTAACCCTTGAATTGGAATCTAAATCTTCCTTCCATTGATCTTCTAAACATTCATGGTTCTTCCTTCCTTTTCTTGTTATGTCGTCACCCACACGCACACCTAGAAAATTCTAGAAAATGTAGGAAAATGCCAGGGAATTATCTAGATATATGATAGGTGCTACTTTGAGCATTTGGCAATTTAGGCCCCTTAAGTATTTTCCTTTATACTTGTGACACACAATACTTTCTAAAACCATTTACATAATATTAATACTTATAGTTTGACTATCGGGTTGACTAGCCAATCACATAAAGTCTTTATACTTATAAAAGTCATAGTCAAACTCATTTTATGGCATTATCGTAAATAAATACTTAAAAACGAATGCCATCCAAGTGCTAAAAACCTGAAAACAAACGATTAAGCACATAATCTAGGCATATTTGCATGATTTGAGAGGTTAAATAGCCCCGAAAAATTGTATAAAATGACACCTCATCAAATACCCCTATACTTGGGATTTGTTTGTTCTCAAGCAAATGGGTTTTTCTACCTAGACAATAGCAATATTATGGTCATTTAACCTGTTCTTTAAAATCATTTTACAACACAACCTTCTAGACCTCGTAATTAAAAGCACAGAAAGTATATACTAGCACCTCACATAAGTATTTAGGATTCTCCCTTTCACTCGGGTGTATAATAAATTATAACAACTATGAGAAACAAAAAATCAACACTCATTACCTGTCATAGCATATAAATTACCATAGGCTTGGTAAAGGATCAAAACCTCCACCGCTTAGGTGCAAGTACTAGGCATTACTGTCAAAGAGGGATTTTAAAGGGTTGTGGGGTGTAGGTGTAAGATAACATTAATGGAAACAGAAACGGATAGGATACATTTGGGTGGCTTTTGGGTGAATTTGGGGTGAGAGGGTTAGCTAATTATTTATATGAATACACGCTGATTTGGTTGCTAAGCCAAGACTCGGACAAAGATATACAAACTCTACACAACTCTACATCAATCTCTTTCTTTTTCTTTTCTTAACTCTATGATAAACATAAACATAAGTAAATGGCAGCCAGTACATTTTTTCACTCTTTTTTTATATACATTTTTTTCATACACTTTTGCCCTGCCATTGCTTAAACATATAATACATCATGGGGGTTTATAGATACACCCCTACACTTGAACTTTTACATACTCGATATTTACAATCTAACTAATGACCCGATTTAAGGTGGATCAACATAACATGGAACTTATTTAGCTCTATTGGGGGTAATAAATTACTTCTTCCTCAACTTTTCATAAGATGAATACTACCATGAATCCCAATCGTCCCAAAATAGTATTTACAATGATAAAGACGTAGCAACCATGTACTAAATAATTAACTTGGGTTAAAACAATAATGTACGTACTAAAAGCGAGTACATACAAGGTAGGCTAAGGCGATTTAGGTGTAACAATTGGTTCAAGGGTGACAATGCTCTTCATTAATAGTCCGGATTAACCAGAAAATTACAAGAACCGTGAAAAATGATAGGCTCGGAGGGTTGTACTAGGGGTATCCTGCACTAAAAATGAGTGCATGGCAAGGGTGTGGGATAGTTATATGATCGAGGTGACCATCATAACAATTACAGGTTTAAAACATGGGTTAATCTTAGTGCCTCTTATCTAGCAAATCCTAGTTCTCACTATTCGGTCTCGAGATGCATCACAAAAATAAGTTCTAGGATTTTATGTACTAATACTATCGGTACACTCATATAATTTAATACCGATACCAATGCTCCAGAAAAGGCGACAAAGACCATATGTACACATCCGTAACGACGGAATAGACACATATGACTGCATTCGAACCTTAACTCGAGAAAGCTAAAGGTATAAACTATCTTGGGTATCAATAATGGATACCTGAATTCCTAAAGATCTAAAGGCGAACCTCACATTTTTGGGGTGGAATTCTGAGGGTTTTTGTGCTAGTCATATACATTCCTATCCATGAGACGCTATTAATACTCGGTTTTCGTCAGTATGTGTCATAAAAAAATTTAAATTTTGGTTAAAATTACCTTTTTATGCTATGTTTCGATATATTACCCATCATTTTAAGGACAAAGCAAATGGCAAATGAAAGAATAGTTTCTAAGGCTTATTTTCCCCTACACTTAAGTTGAATATTGTCCCCAATGTTGTACAGAAGTACCCGTAAAAACGAATAAAGGGAAAAGAAAACAAGTAAAAGAAACGTGTACTCCCCTGGTTTGATCAATAATGGAGAAGAAACACATGATAACTGGTTAAATCGTCCTTCAAGAATCGTCTAATGAAACTTCCTAAGAACTTCCAAGCTTTTTCTCATCAAATATAACCTGTAATCAAAGACAAAGACAACTATACCAAGCATAAAATACATGGGTGAATGATAAATACAACCTCATTAACTAAGTTTAGACTCTAAAAAAACAAATAAAGGATAGGATGAATGTGTTAATTTAATCGTGGTTTCCTGCAGGTTTTTAGGAAAAACAAAAATTATAAAAATTATACAAGATTAATTTCTCAAAAATTAAATAAAATCAAATTTTCCTATAGCAGGCCTGGCGACACCGTCATGATTAATCCTGACGCCGTCTCCAGGGTCTGCAAAGAAATTCTTTTTCTTTTCTTCAAAAATTCCTGTACGCAAGTTCCTATTAGTTATTTCCAGCAAATTTTACTGCAAAAACCACAAAATTGGTTAACACAAATCATATAACTCAAAACAAACACATGACACAAGACACGACGTGAATTAAACTAAACTATTTATTTTATATGTTTGAAATGGTTCTTATAAACCGGATATTTTCCCTTACACTTATTTGATGCAAAGTACCTTTGATTGTAATTAAGACGAGGTTAAAGACAAAACAAATCATGATTACATATTATTCAAACATATAAGAACAAACAATAAAGAATAAAACACAAGACACTCCTAAATGCGGGAAAGTAAATATTGGGTTGCCTCCCAAAAAGCGCTTTTCTTTTTTTACGAGTCTTGTAGCTAGACTCGAAGTCACACGCTATTACGTGACTTCTCATTCATCTTCCTTTTCAGTCACATATTCGGGTCCAAGCTTAATGGTGTCTCTATAAAATCCATCTTCTAAGTCGGATGGTTTCCTACACCCTCTATCATAGTCATCTTCACTGAGTATTATTCTAGATGACAATAAGTCATGACCTTCGCTAGATAATTCACTCCTTTCTGGATCCTTATATGGTGTTTTAAAGGTGACCTCTTTAGTTCCGTCTGTCAAAGTCATTAACCCGTGTTTCCTATCTATAGCTAGGCAGGCGATTTCAGCGAAGGGTTGTCCAAAGATTACACGGGACAAGCTAGGGTCGATGTTAGTCTCAATATTTTCCAAAATGGTGAATTCCATGACGTAACTCATATTTCCTACAAATACGTGCATGTCCCTTCCTAATCCTATGAAATTTCTTCCCATATACTCATATCCATTCTTTCTAATGGTGTTATAATAGGCCAAGGACATGATGTTCATAAGTAGGTCAACATCAATGTACGCGTTGGCCATGAATTTATGACCTATCATGCAGGGGATTTTAAGGTTTCTTGGGTCACCCTTTTTGATCCTAAAGTCATAATTCAGTGAACATTTGGGCATCTCCTTAATTAATGACTCATAGACCGATTCCTTACTTGTATCAACTAAATCCAGAGGTTCTTCGAAATCTAACCATTCAATTTCTCTTTCCTTGTCATTCCTGCTAGGCCCTATTCTTTCAATATTAGTTGGGTCTTTCAACTTTGGTTATGGTGTACCCATTTGTTCGTCCTTGCGTTCAGCGGCATTAGAGTTTTTGGGGCCCTCTTCTGGCTTGTCGTTATAGGGGTTACTTTGATGGATTGTGATGGTGTTGATCGAACCGTGGATTTGGGTTGAGCATTGGGGGTCTTTAGTTAGGTAAGAACGAGCAGACAAAACTAGAGAGGTAGAGTTAACATTCAGTTTTAGGTTCTTAACCGTGTCGCTAGGAAGTGCTTCAGCTATTCGATCGGCGATGGCCTTTAAGATTGTGTCAATTTTATTGGTCATCTCTCTTTGTTGTTGTTTGAAATCGGCATTAAACTTAGACAATCTAGCGTCTTGAGATGCCATGAAGCTGGACACCAATCCTTTGAGATTTGATTGATTATTGAAATTTTGAGGATTGTTGTTGAAGGAGCGGTTCGGGATCGAACCATTGGGTTGGAACCGGTTAGGTGGGTTTGAGAAATTATTTTGAGAATCTTGGGGTTGTCTCCACCTTAGGTTTGGTTGACTTTTCCATGACGGATTGTAGGTGTCACCAAGATTATTTTGCTTGGGTTTGAAAGTGTACCACTTACCTCCCGCTTTGTCGGTACACGAGGATGCATATTTAAAAAAGGCTTGTTCGGGATTTTCCACTACAGATCTCGCATGAAGAAATGATTTTTTTCACTTAAGTAGCTTGCATCGGAGCAATGTGAGCTTCCATCAAGAGTTGAACTTGATTTTCAAGCTCGATGAGGTGGCGGTCGGATGTACTCGGGACATCTTGAGGCAAAGAGATTGCCTTGACCGGCTTAGTGGAATTCCTTGGGTCGTTTCAACTTTCGTTGTCATAGAGGGCGAGGTCCTCTAATAATGCCCAGAATTATTCGGCGTTTCTGTCACGAAGCTTGCCACCGGCCGATTGATCGATGGTTCGTCTTGTGACGGGATTGACATGGTCATAAAAGATTTGGACTTGGAGCCAAAGATCAATGCCATGATGAGGGACTTTTTGGAGTAAGTCCTTAAAACGAGTCCATGCTTTAGAAAGAGATTCTCTTTGATGTTGTTAGAACATCAGGATATCGTTACGGAGTTTTGTAGTCCTTCCCGGTGGAAAAAAATTGAACAAGGAAACAAGTAGTAAGATCCTCCCATGTGTTGATGGATCATGTTGGAAGACGTTCAAACCAATTGCTAGCTTGACCGCGAAGGGAAAATTGAAATAAAAGCAGGCGCGTTCTTTCCTATTTTCACTATTAAGGTCAAGTGAGTCCACTAGTTTAAGAAAATCCTTAAGGTGTTGGTTTGGGTCCTCGGACCGAAGTCCGTGAAGAGCATCAATTTTGGACCAACCGGATGGTGTCGAATCGAAGAGGTACCACATTGTTCCCTTCGGTGAGCTCAATGGTGTTCCTGTAGCCCTTGTGGCTAGGTTTGGAGTAATCTCTAAGAGTACGGATAGGATTCGCGTCTCCCATGATGGTTGACGAGAATGGATTATGAAACAAATAACCCGAAGAAAAGATAGACTACGAGAAAGCTAATGTACTGGAATTAAAATTCTCACTTGATAGGAATCAAGCGAGTAGAACTAAGTTAAACAATGATCGAAACCTAACTATTCCCCGACAACAGCGCGAAAAAAAACTTGAGGTGGAGGTTGTGAAGACTTCACAGGAAGCTTTACAATCTCCCAGGCAGTGTACCTAACCGTTGTAGTGTAGTATAGGCAAGACTCGGGGGTTGTTATCGTTCTCTAAGGGAATAGGTTGGGAAGGATCGAACACGGTCTAACAGAGTTCTAAGGGATTGAGAGGAGATTCTTTTTGTGTTTTTATATTTTTTTAGAAAGCAAGTAAATATCATGGTTTTGAGAGTTTGGTTTGTTTTAACTAATTAAACTAAATATAATCTAAACTACTGGTGATAACTTTATGCTAAAAAGATGTATTTACCTAATCATGCACTACTCCTCAAATTGCTTCTTCTAGATCTGTTGCTTTATCACACTTGTGATGATCTGTGTAAGTATTTTCTAAGTCATGAACGAATTACATGAACCCGCCATCTATTTAATATTAAGGCAACACACAAGTAAGGTAGTATGAAGACTATTACAAGGCCCCTAAGAGTATATTAAATGCATGTGAAATATCTTAAGAGGGATCAACTATATTAGGGGTAAGGTAGTATAAAGACTGTTACTGATGGTATCCTTTTTACACACTCGTGTTTCCCTAGAAGTCTATGCCAATTTAATATCTTATGGCTAGTTTTCTAGAGCCTAACGCGCACATCCATCAACAAGAAGCAACATTAAAAGGATCTACAACCTAAGTTTCATGCAATCATAAGTAAATACAAAGGAGGGTTTAGCCTAACATGTTATAAAGAAAGCAAGAACATAAATCAATCAAACAACACATAGACAAATTGAATGATTAATGATAAATAATCTTACTTGATTAAAACATGGATTGAAGGTAGTTACAATAGGGTTTTGTGGCCCTAAAAACGACCTACAAAGCTGCCAGAATGACTAGGGTTCGTCTCCCAAAAGTTATACAAAGTTACACACTTAAAACCCTAAAATCAATTTTGTATATATAGTAAAAACAGTGCGACGGCATCGCTTTGAAGTCGTGACGCCATCGCCACGTGGATGATTCTAGATCCTCTTTAAGTCGGCCACGTTCTGACGCCGTCGCTGGATCTCTGACGCCTTCACGATGAAGATCCTGACGCCGTCGCTTTATGATGGGGACGCCGTCTCCACGCTCTGTATGCACAATTCTTCATGATTTTTGGTGTAGAGTCGTAATCTTGTCTGTTTCTTTTCCAAATGAGCCCAAGTCACGTGTATTTCCTCTAAATGCCATCCAAGTGCTAAAAACCTGAAAACAAGCGATTAAGCACATAATATGGGCATATTTGCATGATTTAGGGGGTTAAATGGCCCCGAAAAAGTATATAAAATGACACCTCATCATGACCCAGTCTTCGATGCCATAAGGTTGAAGTATCATCTCTTGAGGTTAGACAAAGACTATCTTTAGATGAGTTTCCCATTTTCATTATATAAAGACCATTTATCCTAATCTCTCTTTCTATAGTAATGTCGTCTTTAAGTATTTCACTACCAATGTCACTAAATAGTACTTTGCACTTTTTATCACATATTGTCCTATACTAAGTAAATTAAAGCTAAGATTTTCTACATGGCTAACATCATGAATAGTAAGGGAATTGTGAGTGATTGTACCTTTTCCGATGATCTTGCTTTTAGTGTTACTACCAAACACCATGTTACCTCCGTCTATAGCCTTATAGGTTGAAAAGAGATCTTTGTTCCTCGTCATATGTCTTGAGCATCCGCTATCTTTGATCCACTCGTCCGGTTCTAACTTCACTTTTAGACGTACCTATAATCACAAAGTAGCTTAAGCATTTGGTCCCCAATATCTCATGGGTTCATGAGCGTTATACATGCCGTTTGGTTGGTTCATGTATGGGTATGAAGGACTACCTAAATCACATTTGAGTAAACTAGGAAACCTTACAGGAGTGTTTGATGAAGGTTTTCTAGTTATTTGCACGGAACTATTTCTTTTTAATACGTTAGATTCTAAAATTTCAGATTCTTCTGCGAAGGGCCGGTTCCCTTCGTTTGAACTGGCCGGTTTTCTTGCAGAGGGAACCGGCACAGCCGGTTCTACAATAGGCGTTTCTTCATCTACAGGACCCAATTTTTTGGTTATTGTTTTGCTAGAAGAGGCTATGTCTTCTGTGAATCCAATCCCAAGTTTATCTTTTTGTGTTTTTTGATTTTCAAGCATTTCTTGCAAGAAGAGACTACTACTTTCGAAACTAGCTAGTTTTAATGATAGAGAGCTAACTTTAGATTGAAGGATGTCACATGATTCACATTTAAGACAAGCCTCTTTGTTCCTTTCCAGTTGTTCTATCCTTTTTCTAAGGTCACAAACTTCGTTTTTTAACAATTCGTTTTTAGCCTTTAGGTGTTTTTTTGTTGATTATCCTAAGACTAATTCTGCATAACTTGTTATACTTATTTTGTAGCGATTCACTATCTAAAGATGAACTACTATATTAGGGAGTGTCGAAGAGTACCTCATTGTTGTCAAGTGCCATGAGACAAATTTCCTCCTTCTTGGAGTCTTCTTCACTATCGCTCCAACAGCCAACAACAAATGTCTTTTGATCATTGTAGGAATGTTTGGGACAATCACTTATGAAGTGATTTGGATCACTGCATTTGAATCATCTATGATCTTCTTTCTCCTTTTTGTCTTCCTTTATCTTCCGGAAGTTCTTTTTGTCGTCATGAGGTTGGCGAACAAACTTTCCTCTTCTTCTAAAGAATTTTTTGAAATCTCTTACGGCCGTGGCATATTCTTCATCGTCACTCTCCGAGCAAGATACTTCTTCATCACTTGAAACTTTTCTTGCTTTGAGTGCAAGTGACTTGTATTTTTCTTTCTTGCTTTTGGAGATTTCCGAGTCCTTTTCAAGTACTACCTCATAGACTTTTAGATTGCCGATGAGCTCATCTAAAGGTAATGTTGATAAGTCATTGGATTCTTCTATTGCAGTCACCTTTGGACGCCACTTGGTGGGGAGTGCCCTTAGAAATTTCCTAACATGATTATGACTTGAAAAGGATTCATCAAGTGCTTTTAAAGATGTAATAATAATATTAAATCTAGCAAAGGCACAATCAATAGTTTCATCATCGGAAATAAAAAATTCTTTATATTTTTGGACAAACAAGTCTATTTTGTTATCTTTAACTTGCTTATTACCTTGATGAGTGATTATTAGTGAGTTCCAAACATCTTTAGCCGTATTACACATGAAAATTCTTTCATATTCCTTTTTAGGTAAAGCATTTTATAAGACCATTTTTGCTTCATCATTTTTGGAAATCATTTTCTTATGGCTTTCTTCAAATTTCTCATAAGGAATAATTTCATCCTTACCATCTTTGTTTTTAATGGTAGGTTTATAGTTTCCATAAACTATAATGTGCCAAAGATCAATATCCTTAGACTTCACATAGGTTTCAAAAATATATAAAACAATTAGCCTCAAAAAGAGGTGGTCGTTGCATAGATTGACCTTTTTTGTTGTTTTCCGAATCCATTATCGTTTTAAAGATTTAAAATACAATATATTTTAAAAACTTTGGTAACCTCGCTCTTGATACCAATTGTGGAAAACTAAAAGGGGGGGGGGGTTGAATAGTTATGCCTTTTTTAAAATTTTGCTTTGTTTAAACCTTATGTGAAGTTTAACAATGTTGATGTTTGGTTAATAATCTAATTATATATGAAATGCAAAAAAGTAAAGAGTTAGAGAGATAGAACCAAGACACAAGCGTTTATAGTGGTTCGGCTACAAGGACACCTTCCTTGCCCTACTCCACTCCCCAAGTCACCTACTCGAGAGTTAGTAAACACTAGTCACCAATCTCTTTTCAACCGGCGGAGAAGCCTTAAGACGTTGTTTACACCTTTTAACGGTACAAAGCTAAATATCAGATTCTTCACAAGGTAGAATCACACCAATATCACTACACTTGGTTTACAAAGAGGATGGATAAAACTATAACTACTATATGATGTACAAGAATCAGAAATGTGATCTTGATAATGCAATGGCGATACGAAACAAGGTACTTGGAACTTGATCATCTCAAATGGGTGTTTGGCAATTTCTTCCTTGAAGAGAATTACCTACAAATGCTAAAGTAAACTAAAAAAAACTAAAGAGAGAAGAATGATCAGTAGATTAGAGAGTTTAAAATTAGAAATGGGTGAGTAGAACATGAGAAATGGCTTGGTATTTATAGGCCAATATCTGTACTGTAGCCCAGTTCTGTCAGTTCCTTTGCAGAAGGGAACCGACCAGTATAACTTAATGGAACCGGCCAACAGTAACCAAATCCGGATTTTGATTTGAAAAATCTTGAAAAAATCATATGTAATCTTCATAGATTACCCTAAGATATGCTGGGGTGATGATGTCATTATGATGTAAAACCTTTTAAAGTTTTATTTATAAGTAATGTGAATTATAAATCTAAGTTACTAAAAAAGAAAGTTGTAGAAGTGTTTTGGTATAATATGGGTGATTTGGGTAGTTTACTCAAATGTGATTTTATGTTTTGTTATTGACAAAACATAGCAAGATCGTCAAAATAGAAATAAACATTTTTACCGATTTATTTGTATTAACAACATCGTCTCACTTAGGAAGCATTCCAGTCTTGTTGAATTCAGCCCAAAATACCCGAAGTACACACTTTATCCCTTTTAACAAAGTCAAAACCATAGCACCAAAATCAATTAAGACACGAAAATTCACTTTTCTCCCTCCAGGAAAGTGCTGATATGAATTGCTACACCAAAGTCAACTAAGTCCCGAGTGTAAGCAATTTATCCCTCTATGTAGTCTAAACGATAACATCAAAGTCAATTAAGTCCCGGATGTACACATTTCTCCCTCCAGGATGATGACTAACTGAGGAATCATCCTACACATGTGTACATCGTATACCAACTGGAATTGCCTACTTAACATCATAACTCGTGATTGCATAAGCAATACTCTGTGAGAAGATGTCGAATCGTACTCTCTTAACAAATCTCTCTTAATAAACCTATTCTAAATCTCCTTATCTATTATGTTGGCTAATACTAATGACCACAGATGAAGACAACCCGATAAAACAAACCCGAGAATGAAGCAAAAATCTCCAAATAACTTTAATCTCAACTAAGTAGCATTGTACAAAAACCGTAGTCGTTAAAACGCAATAATAGCCATTTAGAGTAAAGGTGAATTTTGATAAGGATCGTTTTGTTGTAATGTATTGTGTTTGTTGTGTTGTTGTTCATGATTTTGATGTGTTATGATCGTTAACAGATATCAGGCTCAATAAACAGAACATAAGCACGACCCGTCCAAGTAATAAAACCCGCTCTTTTATACTTTACCCAACATGATATTGTTTTAATACCCGGCTAATCCGATAACACGGCCATACTTAACTCAATAGCATCGACCCAATTAATTATGAACCAGCCCATCACTCATATTCATCTAACCTAATAACAACTTTTATACCCGGCTCACTTCACTTTAGCAAAACCTAGAAAGCACAAAACAAAATATAACCCGATTTGCTAAGAGAAAGCCCAAAATAGAAATTAAGGATATATAATCCACACAATCCCTAATTTTTCACATCCTGTAACCCTAATCCCTAATATCAAACGCCCCTATCTCTTTAATTTCTCTTCCATAGAAAAACGCAGCTCCATTCAACTGCCCTATCATTAGATTAAATTATACCACATCAACCATTCATCATTCAATCATTTATCGAAACAAATCACAACCTTACACCCCCTTTTATTTGATTCTGCATTAATCCTTAAAGAAAATAGAAGACTTATGGCTTCAAGATCCTTTGAAGGGTCTCAGGTAGGGTCGTTTGAGGCTTATTTGAGTCTTATAAGGAAACCAAGATTGATTATAACATGATTGTTATTAGTCAATCTTGATATTCGAATATTAAAGAGGGTCTCAACCTTCACAGATCGATGATGAGTTTTTGTTTCGTATTATTCATCATTGAAAGGTCTTGAACATTAATTGAAAAACACAAAACACACAACCTGAGATCTTGACAATTCGAGTCTTGTGACAGTTAGAGGGAATAGAGTGGAGATATTATATGTGATGATGGGATTTAGGTTTAGAGATGGATGGATTTGTTGTATTGAGACTGTTGATGTTGTTGTAGAGGTTTAGGTTCGAGTCTGTCCTTCTTCATCTTCTTTTCTGTTGACCTGGACTCGGTAATGACTGACTCAGTAAGTTGACCGGTCAACTCAGTAATTACCGAGTTGACTCGGTGTGGGTATGCTTATTTCGCAGAAATAAGTTAGAACATATTTCGCACCCTGTTGTTAGCATATTCCACAGAGATAACAAACTGCATGTTCCGCCGAAATGAATTTTTTTTGGCATTGTGTCTTTTCCTTAAAATGACATAAATCGCAGTAAAAAGTACACTTGTTTTGACATATTTCGCAGAGTTATCATTCTGCTTATTTCGCAGTCTGCAAAACATAAATCGCAGTCTTCATATCTTATTTCGCAGCCTTCTTCGCATAAACCGCAGTCTTCAAAAAAACTGCATATTTCGCAGGCTTCATACAACAAGCCCAGAAATAAACTTGGAAAATAATATTTTAAGCACAAAAAGGCTACGAAATAAGCCACAGAATAAGTAGTACAACCCAAAATCCCATAGAATCTGCTAATCGCCCAAATAAGGCTATAAAAAAGCTCGAAAATAAGCTGTGAAAATTAAAAGGACTAGATAAATCTTATGATAAGTTTTGGAAAATAAAGAGACCCAAAAATATGAATCATTAATCTTGAAATAAGCTGTTATAAGGCAGAATCACGCAACAACACAAAAAAACTAATCTGTGGCTTTTTCCCAGAATAAGCCCACGAAAATAAGCTATCAATAAGCTGTAATAAGCTGACAAACTCGAACAACAAACATGGATACAAAACACCCCCGATTAGCTCTTGATACCACTTGTAAAATTAATGAACACCTTTTCGAGGGGACAAGATTGATCAAAATAACAAAGAAGAAACATAATGTTTTCTAGTGAGATAAAGTAGAGAGATGGTGGAGAAAATACTATGTGTTTATTGGCTTGAGAATGCGAATGATACACAAATGATTTCACCAACACCACTCATGGAGAGCCATGAGGGGTATTTATACTAGAAAGAAAAACCAAACTATTCCTAGTTTACATAAATAACCTCTGCGTGATACGCAGTGTCCAAGTCTAGTCCAATTCACGTGTAAGACGCCAACTTTACAAAATAGTAAGGCTAACACCTTCAACTTGCGCGCGGAGTAGTAGATATTATTTTGATCATAACTCCTTCATACGAACTCGGATTTTGATGATTCAACTGCCCACGCGACCGCGACGAGAAAATATACAAATTGGTGGCTAGAGCGTGGTGACATCATTGCTAGAAAATCTTGTCTCCTTCAGGATGAACCGACCTAGTTTTTCCTACTTCAGAACTTCGTTTTTATCAAGCCCCAAACCCTAAGTCTGATTCTAGGGTATGGGTAGGTGTTTTTCTAGCAACTTAAAGGATCTTATTCCATCCATAAACATCTTGTAATGGTTTGGATTCTTGATTATTGTAATGCTTCGTAAATTTTAGGTCATTATTTTAATCCATACCTTATTATTTATTTTACTTTTGAGTAAATTTTTACTTTTACGGTTTTACCGAATAAGTTACCTCGCGTTGTAGTAAATTTTTTATTTAGCATGAGCTGTCCTTAGGTTTATTATCCGTCTACATGTCCTATGTAGTTTACTATTTTCAAATATACCCCGAAGACTTGTAATTGTATCATTAGTATTTTATATTTTTTACTTCGTAGTTTCGCCTAGACTTTTGGTTTACTTTACGTTTATGCGTTTAGGCTTAACCCTTTTTTATTTAAACACAATACCTCACACAAATTAATAATTCAAATAACAAAAAAAATATGGTTGTTATTTTACTTGACCCCCCCCCCCTTGGGAACTCCCAACATTACCAAACTCTTGGTTTATACTCTTACACTTTCCATGCTCCTAATCATTTCACAACTTCATGCATGTCACCTAGCACCATTCTCATCTTTGTCATAGTTAAAAAAACTCACCTCCTCCCTTGTTCTCTCTATTAGCCGAGGACAAGCACCCCCCGCCATTCCTATTTCCCACAAAAATTTTCTTGTAATCAATCAAGAAACTTGTACTTGTCATATTCCTTGTATTTGTAGCACCTCAAATAGGTCAAGAAACTCCATATTTAAAGGGTTAGGGACTGTTTTGGATGAGGAAATTGAGGTGTTGATGCATGGGCTTATTTTGAGGTTAAAGGTGGTTTATTAATGGTTGATTGTTGTTTCCATTCACTAGCATTTCTTTTTATCATCTTTGTAAGATCTTTGTTACTCTACAACTTCTTCATGTAAAATATTGTTCCTTGTTGTATTTTTTGTAAATGAGGTGTTTTTATATTCTTTATATTGTATTGATAAAAATAATGGCATTGTACATGATTAAATTGGGCTAGAATTTGATTTTGTGGGTTTTGCAACACCTTTGAAATGGTAGATTTAGACCAACATGTTGTTAGGGTAATTTCGAATTGTTGATGACCTAGGAAAATTTGAGAAAAATAATAAAGACCTAGATAATTGTCTTAGCTTCGTGTGGCCTCTTGAATCGACGCCTAACGATATCCGATGAGTGATTTATGACCAAAACGGTAAAAGTAGTCAGGAAATGAACCCAGATTTTGATTTGAATATAAGTCCTACAATTCGTATAGAAACCCTCATTTTAGTAAAACTAAAAGTTGTAGATATCTATCCAACTTAAAAAAAATTCGCATGTTTCGGCCTCTACAGGCGTACGGTTTAGGAGATATGCCCAATTTAGTGAGACGGTAAAAATCAGTCAAAAACTTAGTTTTGGTAACCAAGGGTAAATTGGTAATTTCACAGGTGTTTCGATTTTTTTTAAAATTTTGGGCCCTTATTTTTGTAAAATAGACTCAAATACCTTTCCGTGAGCGTAATAACCAAATGAAGACCATTTACGGGTGGGAGATATGGGTTAGTAAAGTTAGACGAGACCCGAAAATTTTGACAGCTTTATGTGATTGGGCTTTTAGACACTAATTTGGGTATATACTTTGGGCTTATAATTAATTAAATAAAATATTTATTTTTGAGCTTAAGTATTTAATTAGGAATGTATAACTTAGGCTCAATTATATTTTATAAAACTTAAAACTAAATGTGCAATGCCAAGCATTTTAGAAAAATATTTTTATAAAACTTACTTATTATAATGTGTTGCGTATTATTTTATTTTTCTAAGTTGCGTCATTATTTGTAGGTTGCTCCTAGGATTATCTTGCGTTATCCGACGTTTAATTACGTAACTCATATCTATCGCTAAAAGGTGCGTTCATAGCCCTTTTCCTTCTTAAATGTTTTATAAACTCCACGGGGGAGATTAAATGTTATGTTTTTACATTTGGACACAAGTACAAAACTTTATGCTTTGCCTGAATATTATTGCCTAAGTCCCACTACTGCCATTTAAGTCCTCTTGAATCATGAGCCGTTAATTGCTAATAAAGTAAACGTGAGTGTTGTGAATAGATCTATTGGGACTGAAAATCCCCGTCCGGGCATGCAAGAACTTAGTGCCACGTCAAACGGACGCATTTAACATTTGAGGTATCCTTTGGGGTGTTTGGCAGAACACCCTATATTTTGATGGGGCACAAATCTAGGTTGGATTTGCATAACTTGTTAAGGTTCGGTGTCATGAGCTTAGCGCAATAATAATTGTTTTGACTTATGAATGTGTTTCATTTGTCTACTAATTTCCGAAATCTTGTGGTCCATTAATTTCCTTATTTAAACCTATAAATTTCACTCAACAAATTTTGTTGACCGTTTTTAGCATGTTTTATCTTAGGTCCTTAAGGTATAATTTTCTTGGATGAGAGGATGTCGCGAATATTTCGTTTATTTTTACATTCGATGAAAACTTTATCTAAACTTTATGTTATGTCTAAACATTTGTGTTATTTTCAAACTGTTGGGACCTATTTGCAAACTCTGATGTTTTTAATATATCGAATGTAAATATTTTATTTTAAAACGTCTCATTTTTAGGTTGTTTTCTATTACTTGTACCTTATGCTATGAAGTCGTACCCCGGTTACCTTCAACTGCTATCAGATTTTGGGGGTGTGATAGATTGGTATCAGAGCACTGGTTATAGAGAACTGAGTCGTTTTCAAAACCTAGACTATAACTAATTTTTTTTAGGCTTTCATCGTTTTATCCGATATCCACGCGCGCATACTCCCTAATTCCTTATATATACTCCCTCGAGCATCTCTGTTAGTATTATATAGAGTATATATTATATAAACAATCGACTTTCTTTTCGATCTCTTACGCCTATCTTCTAAGAGCGTCACTATTTATTTATATAAAGATAAATTATATAAATATTGACTGTTTCTTGATTTCTTATGCTTATTTATAAAAGCATTACTGTTTAATTTATAAAATTTTATTTTATAAATATTTAAATAATATATGCCTATTATTTATGTACTTTTATTTATGTGTAGCATGGCCGAGCCGTTATCTCTTGACCATGTGTTTGACTTTCCCGCGGACGACCTGGCTCATGACTTCGTGGATTCTTACATGAAGTTTGAGGAGGTTCCTGAAGAGGAGCCGGAGGAGGATCCTGAAGAGGAGCCGGAGGAGGATCCTGAGGAGGTCATCCCTCCTGTTGTTGCTTCACCTCCTAAGTCACCCATTACACCACCACCACTATCAGAGTCTTCATCAGATTCTGAATTCACTGCTGCTCCTGTTACTTCTAATGAGACACTCTGGGTTCCACCTCCTGGTAGCACATTCGAGGTAGGGGGGACCGTCATCTGTGTCTTCACCTCCACCACACCTTTTGGGTCGTGAGTTTAAGAGATTGAGGGAGGACACTAGGACTTTGTATGGTAGTGTGAGGACATTAGAGCGGGGTATGTAGACCCGCCAGACTAAGAGTGTTGTTACCCGTACTGGAGTCGATAGGATTAGGAGGCGTATGGATACCTTCGATGTTGACTTGGGTTTTATTGAGCGGGATGCCATTGGGACTAGTGATGATGTCTTGGCACTACAGGAGGGTAGCGCCAGAGACCAAGATGTGATAACCGGTAACTTTTCCGAACTTCAGTATTGTTAAAATACTATAATTTTATATCTGTGTCTTTCGATCTTGTTAGTTCTCTCGGAGAAAACTGAATAGTTTACTTTGGTTGACTTCTTTTGCGTAAAACGGTTACGGTTTAACCGGGTATTGAGAGTCTTGATTTTCTTAAATGAATCACTTTTGATTCATTTTTATCTGTATCGAAGTATTTATGTTATCGTTTTAACGATTACCGAGAAGATTTCTCGCGTTCAGCGAAAAGCATCACGCAACGCGTACCGGCACGACAGTAAATTCTAGTATATCCAGTTATGTTGGAAAGAGCTTACTAAACTTATTTTAAATAAGTTATTTAAGATTCCTATTAGCGGTTGTCTTAAAATGAGAATCTTAGAACTACGTCCAGAAATTAGTCAGGGAATCAGAAAACTGCGCGAGTTTAACAATTAAACAAACAAATGACTAAAAATCTATTCTTGGTCGATCTTAAGGCATCTTGATGCTTTTAGTATATTGTGAGTTGTTTTGTGAGTGAATGTAATCCTTGCCCTTTTCTGAGATTTTGAATGTAATAATTTAGTCCTTTGACGAATCAATGTGATCGTGAGTATTTCGTGTGTATGTTGCCTGTGTTAATCCTTTTTAGAGGATTTTATCTATGTTGAATATGTTCTGGGAGGTTCGTCCCGTAAATAGCTTGAGATGCTGAAAAATGAGTCTCGACACGTCCGTTAATGTTCAAAACGAATTTTGGGAAGTTTAACTGTGAAATATGTCGTGTAAATAATCAAGATTCATGGAAAAGTATTTTTGGGTTCAATAAAAATACTAGGAAACTTTGGGTAATAATTTAAAGTCGAGAACGTTGAGCTTTAAGGAAAACCGAAACAAAACGAAGCATCCGAACCCCCCTTGGATTCCATCCGGGTTTGAGCTAGGTGGGGTACAAGGGTGGAAAGTTTTTAGCTAACTTGTCCAACCCTATGGTACATATATTTTGTTTTACCTTAAACACACTTTTCACACTTGTTTTTAAAAATCAAAACACACACTTTCTTTCTCTCTTCCCTTTTGCTCGTCCAAAACCAAACCCACACACACATTAAATTTTTTACCACTTGATCAAGAACATGAAGGTTCAAGTCTCAGGTTGATTCTAGTATTTGGGTTATTATTTAAACAACGTTTGGGTTGTCGGATCGTGTCTTAACTCGCTTTCAAAACCCTATTCGTAAGTCTTCTAAATTTTTATTTAACATGTACTTTTGAATGTCTAATGATGCGTAGAAGTTAGTTGTACGGTGCGTTTTCTTAAAATCGTAAACTAGAAATTTTGAAAGTAAATAGAGGGGTGTTTGGTTCGTTCGTATAGAAGAAAAGGGGAGTAAAGGTCTATCATTTTTATGTTGTGGTTGTGATGGTTGAAAAACATCTATCTGCTATTTAGCTTATTTTGGTTAGTAGTTTATTTGGCTTATTTATAAGCACTATTAGACTTATTTTAGGCTTATGATGGTTCAAAAACCACAAGAACAAGGAAACAAGTATTTTTGGTTGATTACCTCTTATGTCGTATTTTTGTGAGCTTATTTTGATAGTCTATTGCGATATCTAAAGAACTACGTAGCTTATTAGCTTATTTAAAAGCTTACTATACTTGTTTGGAGCGTAAAGGGGCTCACGGCCCAATAAGCCCAATAAGCCGTGGCTTATTGTAGGCTTATTATGGTTCGGATTATTTTGGTAACTATCGTTTGGGCTTATATTTACTAATGGGCTTTAATATTGGGCCTAAATCGTATTTTAAACTTACGAATAACTCAATGGACTTCTATTGGGCCTTAAGGCCCAATAAGAGAAAACTAGTCGTTTTACGTGTTTTAACGAACTTTTGAAAGGCGAACATACTTAAGTAATGATATGGAAAGTCTTTTGGGGAGATGTGTTTTGATAAACGTTGCGAAAAATATGGATTTTTGGAATTTCGTCGGAAAATGGTGAAATTGGGAAAAAGTGTTTGAAATTGAGGTTTGAAACTTTGGAAAACGTTGTATAAACGAGCGGGTCATGTCGAAATTGTATAAAAATCCTATACTTAGGTTTTTACTCGAAGCTTATTTTCACGAAAAATAATAAAATATTATTATTTTAATAAGTCGACTAAAAGACAAAAAATATATATTTTATAAAAATAAAATAAGAAACATTTCTAAGATGTTTTATGTAAATAAACGTTCAATTTCCTATAAGCTATATAATTAATTAAGGTAACTAAGGTTACCGAATGGATGTACAGAGGTATATTTTTAAGGTCTATTATTTAATTATCTTATATTACTTAACTATTTTACTTAAATAATATAAGTATATTATACGAAAGTATGAATTAGAGTATGTTATCTTGAGGTTAAGTTATCAACCATCACACCACTGATAACGTTAAGGGTGACCGTACAACACATCTGACCTCTATGCATCAACCTAGAAAACATCTTTTGAAACGTATATCAAATGGATATTAATTGGACTAGGTCGTGTTCGGACGTTGTTGCATTTTCTTGTTTGATCTTGCTACTGTCACCTTGTTGAGGTGAGTACTCGTAGCCCCACTTTTTAAATATTTTTCGTTGGGGGAAAATGATACTCAAATCTGTTTTGAACTGATTTTCTGTACTGTGCAAAAGTTGATTTGTTTTTTGGGACAATGTTATGTGCATATGACTGCTATGTGAATGACATGAGTTTTGGTAGAATATGCTGTGTGGGATTTTCTGTGTGGATCTTCTGTGTGGGACTTGTGATCTTCCGCCCTATATATAGCTCTAGCTGGTAGGCTTTAGGTGCGTGTGAATTAAGAGTTGAGGACATTGCGTGGCACTGGTCCATATGGATGAGGTTTAGATAGCATGGAATTGCTATAGTTGGTAATTGAATGTGTTGCATGTATTCACTGTCATATTGCACAATTGTCCACTACTTAAAATATTGGCACAACGACTGGGTTTTCTATTAAACCTACGAGCTCACCAACATTATTGTTGACCTTTTCGAGTATCATTTTCAGGTGTGTTTCAACCAAAGGTAAATTAGGAGTAATAGGAACTAAAGATGTACACTCGAGGGGTGTTTATCTAGAGACTTGAGTCTTTTGAATCTAAAATGTAAACTTGTGAATCATTGTAAACTAGATCTTTGTAAACATGTATGGTATGATCTTGTTCCTTGAGCAATGTATATCATTATGTCGCATTCCCGTGTTTCCGCCGTATTCAGGGTGTGACAGATTTGTATTCAGAGCCAAGGTTATAGAGAATGCCCTTTTTTATAAAATAAAAACGCAACTATAACCAAACTAGAGTTTTTGAAAAACCTCGAACATGGCGAAAATTAACTAGCCCGAACAGTTCATAGTTTTTCCTAAATTACGCATAGCCTGATCAACCATGCCTAATTCACGAAGGACTATGAAATGACGGGGTTAGTTTTTTTTAAGTTATGTTAGACAAATGGGAGGGAGCATATAAAGTCTAAAACCACCTCAAAATGAATTGACCTTGTGCGTACATATTGCATAATATGTACTTTCGCGTAGTAATGTGGTATGAGAATGCTTGCTAGCGTTGAGATCTAGATTATCGTTGATTGTATAGTGTTTGCCATGCTGCCTTAGTTGTATTGCATGATGCCCTAAGAGCCTTGGTAGATATGTTGTTGGTAGCGATGTTGATTAAGGAAGTGTCTTTGGTAGCTATGTTGTTGTATTGCATAGTGCCTTGAGAGCCTTGATAGATATGTTGTTGGTAGCGATGTTGATTAAGGGTGTGTCTTTGGTAGCTATGTTGTTGTATTTCATAGTGCCCTAGAGCCTTGGTCGATATGTT
>BQNB010060090.1:0-37062 GCA_026074375.1 Tanacetum coccineum | reverse complement strand
CGAATCTGTTTTAAGGGAAGCGTGTCCAACACGTGCCTCGTTCCATGACCTTTTACTGATTTATTTATTTATCATTCATAGTGTCTGTCTTCTGCTTCTACCCTATTTTGTCTGTTATATTTTCTGTTATTTATTTCTGTTAATTATTTGTTAATTATAATCTGATTTTGTTATAATAAAAAGTGTACATGTTTCCCTACATAAACAACCAGTAGCAACTCGCGATTTTGTTCTTCGTATATCCACAAGTGATGAAATTAGTTTGGGGCAGGCGCGAACTAATGTTGAACATCATTCGATGAATGTGGCACTGAAACTCCTGAACATACATGTGAGTGCCCATTTGGTAAATTCTATTATTGTGTATATATCTATACCTTTTTGAGTTATTATCATTTTTTTATACTACAGGCTTGAAAGTGGATGCACTATCTGAATCGACTATGCCTTCTATTTACGAGGATGTTCTATCAATGGAATATGTGTGTACGACTCCCGTTCGTGCAAGTCATGATAGACACAATATTGTGTCTGATGCCATCGATTTTGCAGTGAATGTTACAGCCGAAGAATGTGTATTTGTACGCGACCGTGATTCAGTTGGTGCCTGTAGGATATTAGGAGTAAACTTAACATAGGTTAGGGGGTTAAGTGTACATTGTAATTTAGATTAGGAATAGATTATAACTAGGATGTTTCCTATTTGATTTAAGAAAGTTTTCTACCCCCTCATCTCTATAAATAGGGGTGAGGGGGGATGCTAGTTATTCATTCTTCTTCTTCGTTGTAATAGCTTTATTAGAGATTTAATAAAGGTTTGGTACGGGGGTATAACGTGTGCGTACATTCTTCTTTGCTCATTCGTTAATTAATACAATGTAACGTTTGGGGTCACGTGTGTGTTTTCTTTGAGTCTATATTCTGCGCTAGCTTTCAAGGTTTGTTAGACTTATTTATTCAACAAGTGGTATCAAGAGCCAAGGTTACGTTGGTTTCTTGAAGCTAGGTCGACTTAAAGGTGTCCGCGGGTTTCTTGGTATTCTAAGTCTTGGTGGTTTTTGGAAAACAAGTAAGGTTTAGCTTTGTCTCATGATTCAAGAAAAGTGATTACTTGGAGTACAAGGTATATCAAGGTTGTAGAATTGAGGTGGAAAGATCGAAGCTTCAGGGTTTTCTAAAGGTTAGCAGATCAATCTTTACAAGAAAGCGGGGTTAACACACGGCTTGTGAGACTTATCGGTAAAGTTAGTTAAAAAGCAACTAGACAAGGTTTGTAGCAAGGTTAAAGAAGAATGGCTAGTATGAATACTAGGTTAAACATCGAAAAGCTCGATGGGAATATTGTACAAAATCATGGAAGTTCAAAACAAGTTGGATTAAAGCAACTTGGTTCCAAACAAGTTGGGTTCAAACAACTTGGTCATAAACAAGTTGGGTTCAAACAACTTGGTCCTAATGTTAAAACAGGAGTCCATGGAGTACAAGTTGATAAACGTGTTTGGTTTGAGGTGGAACTGCAAGGAGCTCAAGGGAATTGTGAAGCTGAGGTTTTTCAGGTTAGTAACGATGATGCTGCAATGGCTCAAAGATGGTTGAAGGACAAGCAACTTGAAGCAAAGACAAACATGGACTGCTTGGTAAAGGAGCAAGAAAAGGTACACCTTGGTATAAAGGTGGGGGCAAACATTACGGTAACCGAAGTAACTGGTCAAGAGGGTGCAAAGAGTAATGTTGCTGGAAAGAAGAAAGTGAAGGAGTCTATGAAAGCTAATCTAGGAAAATTACTGAAGTACAATGCCTGGTCGACAAGGTGGTCCCCAATTTAAGGTTCCAGCATGAGAAAAAGATGTTGAGTATCGGTTATGTTTAAGTGTTACTCCTAAGGTGGAAATTGTAGTATATTAGGAGTAAACTTAACATAGGTTAGGGGATTAAGTGTACATTGTGTAGGAACCCGATCTACACTTTCACTTCATATTACGAACCACGAATCGAACTAGAAAAGAGATAAAGAAAGATTGAGTTGATTTAGAGAGAGAAAGAAGAGAGAGAGATGAGAGAAAAAGAGAAAAGATATTTATTAGAAAAATGAGAAGAGATATTTTCTAAGTAGAAAATATCTATATATACCCCTACACATTTAATGTGACGCGTGGGATATTTAACTAGGACTCGGGCTCGGGTTTTGCTTGGGATTAAACCCGAAACATATACAATATTAGATTAACTATCGAGCCCGATTCCCGATAATATTCTATTACAACATTAACTAATTAATTGACCGAGACTTAAATACATAATGAACGAACTTCATGTTCGACTCAATATTTTGAGGCTAACAATCTCCCCCGAAGTGAGTTCATTGATGACACTCCTTCATGAGATCAATGAGATTGCTTTTGTCGTTAAGCTCATGTGGTCTTGGTCTTTCTCTTTGTTCTTTGTTGTAAACTTGTTCCTTCATGCTTTGCGGTCTTTACTTTTGGCCTTTGTCATTGTCTTTTACGTCTGTGCCATCTTGCGATCTTATGACTTTGACCAACATGCTCATTCTATGCATCATCTTGAAAGCTTTATTTCAGAGTTTGCGGAAGTCTTTGTCTTTAAATCTTGAGCTTTCTAGATAGTATGTCTTCGTAGATTGAGCATTTGAATGGGATTGAGGTTGCCGTTACCACCGTTTGACCTGCAGGTTTACGTTAGTGATAAACGAGAAAATTGATTTGAAAATCAATCGACGTGTCACTCGTTAAAGTGTTTTTGTAACACATCGAGAGTGTCATGTTTTTATCAAAATTCATCAACCGTCAATTCATTTACTGGACCATCTCGTGATCCAGTTGTCACAAGTTTGATTCATATAGAATCTCGCAAGTCACCTACCAAGAGCTTGTTTGATGCTGGCTCAAGCAGGATTTCCATCTTCATTGTGAATACATTAGTATCACTCGGATGTTCTGGCAAATATCACAATGATATTGCGTAGGACTCTTGATAACAGCTTGTGAACCTGATGATGTTCAACAAGTGTTTGAAATGGAATGTGTCCTAACGAGATTTTGATTGATCTCTTGGCTCTAGACTCGATTAGTGCATTTTGGTTTTAGTACTCGGAGGCTGGAGCATATTGCCACCTATTCAATATCAACAATCTCGGAGTGAGATGTCAATAGATAACGTGTGTATCTCCGTGACAAATGAGACAAGTTTCTGTTGAGAGAAACCCGAATGGCTGGGAAGGGTTGTGCATTGCATCACTGGGTCCATGATGTCGTTTTCAATGTCAGCAATCAACTTGTGATTCTGACAGCATATGTATTGACCCGGTTTCTGCCTTAAGTTGTGTGGAGGGCTTCTTTCTTTAGACCCTTTATCCATACATTTCTTTTTAATTCTTCAACCCCTTCAAGTGCCTTACCAGGACGTCATTACTAACACCTGTTTGATTGATTCCATGTTACTCAATCTTAGTCGCATTATTCCCATATACATTCATCTCCAATCATACTAAGGACTGCTATTTCTAACATGATTACTCACTTGGGTAGATTCCTGCCGGTTTGGTTGTATCAAAATGGATAGATTCCTAACCTAACCACCTTATACTTCAGAATCGTCGTGAAATTAAGATGTTGGGTATAAGATCAAACCATAAAACCTCTTTCTTCAGCACATTGAGTCGAATTAGATCATTTTAATTACATTTTCTCCCCTTATTCTTAGGATAATAATAAACACTTAGTTTTGAAATACCTTTTGTTAAAATATTCTGAAAAAATCTGTGGGAGATAAATAATATAATAGCATTGAATGGTTTTGGAACATTTAGATAATGTATTGAATACATAGAAGATTTTTCGTTTGTTGATGTAAGTCCAAGAACAATAAAACTTTTTTTATTTGAAAAACTCCCCTTCAAAAATAGGACCAAATTGAGAAATTGTTGTCTTTTGAAACACATTGTGAAGGGTTGGAGTGTGACACACAATTTTAAAGATTATTTATTTGTCAATCGAGAAATTCCTTGAAAAATTGTGTTCAACTTTTTGAAAAAACCATATGTTAGAGAGACTTCTCTTCTAACGAACGAGTAAGCGCACCTGAAACTACAATATCCTTATTGCTGAGCAAAAACATTACATGTCCCTTCGTAAGAACGCTCAAGACCAGAGAAACGTTAATTTTCTCATTGGGAGATAAGTTTATAAACCTTCCTTTATTGAAGTCCGGGTTACGTACTGGCGTACACTTGTAACATAAGCCAACTAGAAAATAAGAAAATGCCATGTATTGAAACTATTTGCAACACTCGCTCGAATCTTCATTTACACACCCGTGTCATGTTAATCGACATATTCAACCACATAAATTTTATCGATCCAATAACATGTCTAGAATAATCTTTTTTGAAAATTTTTATGTTTTTCTTGGTTTTGTATTTTATTTTAGGAAGTTTCTTATAATTTTGTATTTTGCTTTTCTCAAAAAACGTACAATGGTGATGTTTAAAAAGATTATGATATCCAGCATCTCATTGTCAGAACCTCCAGTTCAGACTAGAATCAAACATCTCAAACCAATCCTTCTGACAAATACTTAACCGATCTCAGGAAGGGCTTTCGTAAAACATGTCAGCTAACTTGGATTCATTTCTGACAAAAATAATTCAATTAACCATTTTCAACCTGTTTCCTTATGAAATGTACGAGTATGGATGTGCTTTGTCTGTGAATGTTTGTACTGGTTGCATGAGATTGCTATGGTCTGACTGAGAGTCGCAATACAACTGTAATATTTTGTTGAATTTGAAGCATAATCTTGAGATGTGTCCTCATTCCACAATAACTTGAGCACAACTGCAGATAACGCCACGTACACTGCCGCTGCTGAAGTCATTGCCAGTGCAATTTTTGCTACTTTGACATCAGCTTAACAATTTATCACCAAGGAACTCGTCTCCTACAAAAGAGCTTTTCTGAGTATCAAGGCATCCGTCAATGATCAGCGTCTTGAAAATGACTGTTTAGTTCAAAGCCAGAATCCTTTGGATACCAGTGTCCTATGATTAATGGTACCCTTTAGGTATTTAAAGATTCCTTTTAACCTCCTTGAGGTGCTTTTGAGTGATCGAGTCTAGATAATGTGCATAATAGCAAATACTGCATGCACTAAGATCTGGTCCTACTAACATGTCAAGATACATAAGTGACCCGAATCTTACTATGATAATCAGATTTAGTCAACGGGTTCTCCACTCAAATCTACATCTATTTGGGTTTAGTACCAATGGTGTACCAATGGATCTCGACAATTGTCCATTTAATGATTTTTCAGAATCTCTAAACGTACTGGCGCCGGATTGATAAAATACCCTTTGGGACAAGTGGAGATCTGAAGTACCTAAAATAATTTCATCTCCCCATTAAGGACATTTCAAATCTACTAGTGCATTACTTATTCAAATCTTATTTGAATATTTAGGGTTTGTAGACCCAAAAATTATGCCATCAACGTAAATCTGCACAAGTAAAATATCCCCCCATATTTAATCTTGACTAAAGATGGGTCATATTAAAACCTTTAGAAAAGCTTTGGACATCAGGTAAGTTTGATAGTTTCATCGTACTGGCTCTTGAGCTTGCTTTAATCCATACAATAGCTTTCCTAGTAGGTAGACCTTTATCTGAATGATCTGGATCATGAACCCTCTCTGGCTGAGCAACATAAACCGCCTCCTTTCATGAAACCATTTAGAAATCCATTTTCATCCATCTGATAGATTGGAAAGGACTGTGTGCTGCGGGTCAACAAAAATCCGAACTTTCTTCTAATCGAGCAACTGTTGCAAATGATTCTTCTAAAATCAACACTTCATCCTGAGCATAACCTTTTAGCTACAAGTCGCGCTTTGTTGCGAAATACAGTCTGATCTTCAATCCCCCCATTTCCCTTTGTCTTCTATCCATAACCACATTTAGCGTTTATAATCATCTTCCCAAATGGTTTTGTCAACCTAGTTCCCAGACTTTAGAGTCTGTCGAGAACTGATGAAGTTCATCCTGCATTGCTTTGATCCATGCAAATCAGCCAATTGCCTCCTTTGATGTTCACCGGTTCCACAATACTCACGGTGAGCGCGAACATACGACATTCAAGATCACTGTGGCAAAGCTGTCGTCTTGTTTGAACTGGCGATAGTTGGATTTCATGAACATGTTCTAATGGATGACTCTGGTCATTCGGTAATCAATGACTTTGTGGTTGAAATTGAATGCACATCGGATATATCATCTGTTACGGAAAACTTCACCAACTTTCTTGTACCCGTGTACAAAAAGGTTCGATACAAATTCACTTCTGAAAAGATGCATTCGGTGCTTGATCATTGTTGTTTTCTCAGCTTGATCCGTGTGTTGATTGTAATATTCTTCAAGTAAAGGAACTAAATAGAACTTCAAACCTTTGAGTGACGAATCTGTCTTTTCTGCTGAAGGACACAACATTTTGTCTTGAGGGCACTGGGGTCAGCAGTTGTCATAATCTGACGCCTATTTGTCCTTTGAGGAACGAGGCTGAAGAGACATTTTCCAACATACATCTCTTGTCGATATGATGTCACGAGGTCTGTAACTATTGTTATCATACATCATCTCCTTTGATTTCATCAAACATGATATGAATGGACTCACTATTAAGCGTGTTTCTCTTGTTTGATAAACACTATATCCCTTCGACTGAGTAGAATATCCCACAGGACACATGGATCCCCTTTTCTTCATCTTATCCAGATTTTCCCATCTCATAGTTAGAAACAAATCAACCAAAGATGTGAAGATGTTTATCGAAGTTTCCTATCATTAATGATGTGATACTGCCTTCCTTTCCTTGAGTGGGATATGATGATTGATCTTTTCAGAGTAATACATGCGTTGCAACTGCTTCAGCCCAAAATGATAATGGAAGCTTGGAAGCTGAAAGCATCGTTCGAGCAGCCTCAACCAGAGTACGGTTTCGTCTTTCGACAACGCCGGATCTGTCAGAGGTGTTCAAGATGGAAGTTTTATGATCCAAGTGCCTCTTCTTTGAATTAGGCATGGAGTTCTTGTTCAAGAATTCCGTGCCTCTGTCAGTACGGACAGTAATCACTTGAGCTTGAAGATTGCGTTGAATCATCATGAGAAAGTCTTTGAGAACTTCTGGTGTTTCATCCTTGGATCGTAGAAAAAGAGTCCAAGTGTATCTTGAATAGTCATCAACAATCACCAGAATATTACCTTCTTCCCATTTATGCAGTGAAGCAAATATAGCCTTTCCTTGGAACTAGGAACTGCTTTTGGTACTGAATGAACTTCTTTTTGGCTTTATCCATATTCACAAGACGAATAAAGTCTGAATCCTTGTACATATATTCAACTTAGGTATGCATTCACAACTTCTTTCTTTGAAGTAAGGTGATGTATTCAAGTTCATATGAAAAAGTCTTCGATGCCATATGACCCTCTTTAGATTGGTGAAGCTTAGCATGAAACAGATTGGAGTTGATGAAGTTGCGTTTCTTGAAGAGAATATTATGTAAAGATCCAATACACGATTACCATCTATTAAACTCGATTCCCTGAAGATCTCTTCACAAAAACAAATAGATTTCCTGGAAAGACAACCTCCAAATCAGCATCACAGAATTGACCAACGAGAAAAGATTGTGATTGAGGCCCTTCGACGTAATTAACCCTTTATCGAACATTTCCTTGAACCATATCTCCATAACCAAGAATCGGAGCAAACTGATCATTCCAAAACGAACAAGTTGCCCAGAAATTTCTCCCACAAAATTCACAACACTTAAGATTGCCCGTCATGTGCTCTCGTGCATCCAGAGTCAACAATTGAATAGGATGATTTTACAAACTACAAGATAATTAGAGGACGATGGAACATTGGACAAATTGGATCCTAAGGAATTTGTATCTTCAAGACTTATTTAATCCTAGAGAACAATGTCTATAGTGGGACTATACTTGTTGATTTCATGTATCTTTCCAATCTTGGCATCCATATCTTTTGAGAGGTCCTAAGCGGCTTATGTGTCACATGTAAAAACTCGATGGACATCTCTTAGCATATCCACCATTTCCATTCCTGATTTGTTATTCTCATAAAACTTCTTATAGTAACTCTTGGATTCTAAACTAGTGGTATCTGATGCCAACTGTTTATTCATATGGTTGTTTGCAACAGATTGTTCGCTTTTCTCTTGGGTTTACTAGCACTAATAGGCACTACATTAGGCTTCTTAGTTCCTAGCATTCACGTCTTTCAAGTATCGAGAAAACACAGGCATTCATGAATTAAATTAAACACCATGTTCCACATACAGCACAAACCAGCATTCGCATCGAAGTTTCTGGAGTTGAACTGTCATTACACGCGTTTACAGACTTTGCGTTTTTCTATAGAAATGATCTAGGAAATCCTATGATGGTCTCTTCGTACACTATCCTTCGTTTTGAAACTTCACTTGACTAATGTTTGGCACGACCTATCTTTAACTGTAGCACTTAAGACGTATCTTCTAACACTAGTAGGTGTGAATTAATCTTGAAGATTTAACATGTGAGGATTAGTATTCCCTAGAAGCATGAGCAACAGTGGTGTTCTCGTTTGTGTTGTGGTGGAGGCAATACTAAACCTTCCTGGTTTAAGCACAATTGTGATTCTAACCTGATGGTTCTCTATTCCTGAGAGCAAACTCTGGTGAGTGCTCTGGTTTAAATAAACCATCCCGACGCCTTAGTTTTTATTAACCGACTTATACGTTTGAAAATATCTCATTTCAGGAGAATTTGAAAAAGTAGTCGGTTTTTTCCATCCGTTGAGCCTTTGTTGTCGAACACAGATCGGTTTATCAAACTGAGTTTCCACAACTTTCCTTTTATTACCAGGAATGAGTTTCTTTAACTCATTTATCACCATGATCATTGACTTGCATTTAGCTTTCAAATCATATATTTCCTGATAATGTTCACGGTCTTTACGAAATACATATGAAGCATTTCTTATGCAAACTGGGTTGTTTTTTCATCTGTTCATTACAATGTAGTAAACGAATGTTCAAGCAGAAATCGCGTGTTTTTCAAGTTTATAAAAAATTTTAACAAATTATTATCGAACTTCTTTGTTAAAGATTCAGCTCGTTTCGCAAAGCTTTAGGTGCAAGACATTCACATTCTTCGACTTTATGACAAGATACATGCAATGGAATTCAGTATTAGCATTTAAATGAGACATAGAATGCAAAATATTAATATGTAACATATAACAGATGTAATAATTAACTAATCGACCAATTCCCGACATTCTAAAACTATAACAACATTAACTAATTTAAAGCCGAAGCACCATCGTAGAGTGACCGAACTTCCTTGTTCACCTCAATAAATTGAGCTAACAGCTTCTATCATCGGGGGACTACCGTAAAAGCATTGACGGGGGGGGGAGGAAACATTACTGCCTCGAAGTCCCCCCCCCCCCCCCCCCCCCACAATATTTTTTGTGTTTTTTGTTTGTTGCCCCCCCCCCCCCCCGTCCCCCCCCCCCCCCCCACCCACTCCCCCCTCAAACTTTGGAGGAAAGTCTAAAAGATAGTAAAGTTCTTTCACACACCAATCACCAACATATCCCAGAGGTTAATGGATCAGATAATAAAGAGTGATTCCGTGCAAGAAACCAATGATCACAAACGAAAGCATGAGGATTAAAAAAAATAAAGGACATCGTCAACAACAACTATAAAAAACTACAACAATAACAACCTTATTGATGATAACACCGATAGCAGAATAGAAGACAAGAAACATTCAAGAAATTTAAACTGCCACCACGGATATATTGGAAATCCGTCCTTTATGTGAACAGATGCGCCCCAACAACACATGAGGTCCTTTGTACTGTCAAATGCCGGACTTGCAACAGAGTAGGTCATCTGACCAAGAACTACAAAAACAAAACCACTAGAAACAATCTACAAACGGTATCCGTAACTTGTAATGCCTGTGGAAAGAAAGGACATTATGCGAATCGGTGCTCAAAAGCAAACAACAGGGCCACAGGAAAACATACTTAGGGATGAGTTTAATTTTGTTCACTTTAGGATTTCTACCCTAGAAATAACTCTCGAGGATATTCAACTCTCATCAGAATCTTCTTCAATCTAAAAACCCCAATCATTAATCCTCGTCGTCTGTTACTTTTATTCTACTACAAGATCACTTACATAAGTATCAACTCTTTTTCATATGTAAAGTTCGTATGTAAAGTTATCCATGAAATAATAAAGTGATAATTCCGTTACATCTTATTATCTGGTGGTATCAAAACTCGTCAATTCTATCATACTCAAACTCTAAATACTCTCCTCATACCTTTGCAACATAAACCTCGATTATATGGGCGTCAGTACAATCAACATCTCAATATTATCTAACCATTCATGATCATATCATTTTCTAACACTTTACCATATCATGTTTTTTTATGCTTAGGTAAAGACGATATTTATGATCATCTTATCGAAATGAATTAGAATGCTTCATCCATTTTGAATAAGGAATTTTATAAATCCCTGAACTATGAATTTAAAATTCTCAGTTACAAGTAGTTGAGACGCTTCTTTTTGTAAGTGACAAATTACTAAAATAATATAGGCTTAAGTGTATTTATTATTAACATACGTATAAACAAGTTTCTTTCAATCCGTTTGTATAAACAATCCCTTAATCATTATCATTATTACCTTCATTACCTTCATCATCTGTTCATTTCAAAATATGTGTCTCACGTGATTAGCAACTCTCTTACAAATTCATAATCATTCCATGACATTACTCATTCCATGATCCCTTCAGTATACAAAATTCTTGTTATATTCGCAACGAATAACAAGAAACACACAAGAATATATGCAAAGTCAAATGATTACAATACCACTAGGTATGAAAATTATGACAAAAGACATTTGTAGCAATCTTATTTAATGTTGACTTTTAAAGTTAATGAATAATCAATTACTTACGATCTGAGTGCCGAATATGTAATCCATAGAAGGTTTTTAAAACGCTTCGCACTTACCCGCTCCTCCGCTTCTTTGTGCGTTTTCTAGAGAGCTACCGCGCACCTTTTACTATCGGTTCCAAAAATATTTTTCTTATTTTTCTTTTTACATATTGTTATTTAATTAATTCTTTTTATGCGTTATTTTCAAAATCTATAAATATTCTCCTTTATCCTCTTATCCGTTTAATTCTTTGACATGTCTTCATATAACCAATTTGGTTGCTCGTGGTGTGGATATAACAACCCAAGAATTTTCATCAAATGCAAAACCTATTTTACTATGATCACAATTATACGGGGAAATTTTTCGCTTTATTACATTACTTGCATTGTCAATATCTCAGTATGTCATGTAACTTACATAACTAAAGTAGACGAGCTCACGCAACCTATCTATGGTCATCCTGTCTTCATATATGTCAAGCAAACATCACAATATGTCAAGTCAATATCATCATATCCTTATTACAAAGTACATTATTCCTATAATGTACCATTCGCAACGTTATATCAAAACGGGCTTTAAACCGTTATCGTATACCTCTAAACCCTAAATTCTATGAAAGATTAACATCTAAAGTGAATGCACAAGCTACTAAAGCATATGTACAAGTAATATAACATCGCATTTGAAATATAAAATCTCTTCAAGTCAAAGTACAAGTCCTTAAAAGCTCAATGTACAAGTCATTAAGCATGATCTCTAAAATAGCCGTTTTACCTCCGTTTTCATTCTATTTTCTTCACCATCATTTATGTACAAGCTACTACACTCAATATACAATGTGTAAACCCTAATTATTCTATTCATAAGCTTTCATACATCTTATTGCACTCAAAACCCTAATTCAAAACCCTAAACCCTAAAACCGAGCTAGTTTCTAAACCATGACCCGTTTCTTGATTTTTATCCATTGTAAACCCAAACCAACACTCAAATAAGTTGTAATAACTTAATTTACAACATTCTCAATCATATTCCATCATCATTCCATCATTTTACTTCAATTATACAAGAGATAAACCTAGAAAACCCTAATTGTGCCCTAATTGGAACTTTGGACCCGTTTACTCGTTTTCGCCCATTTTAAACCCGAACCACCTATCAATTCTTGTTATTAATCCTTAATACAAGTCTTGTGAACATATATCTATCATTATCCTTCAAGTACACAGGAAATCCAAGCTTGAAAACCCTAAATAATCCATAATGTACCCGAAACCTAGTTTCTTTCATTTTGACCCATGACAAGCACCACACTATCCTAAGCTGCTTACAAGCACCTCTCCTAAATAACTACTCCTTTTGCAAAGGTACGCAGATTCTGCACACCTGTAGTAAATGGCTATTATCTCTAAATTTTTCTATAGTAACCCTCAAATATGTAAAACTAAACGTTGTAGAGGACTCAAATATCTAACAATGCTCGGTGGTTTGAGCTTCAACGGAATTACGGTTTGTAAATGGCAGCCATTTTTTTTTTAAAAACGAGACTGCTGTTGGCTGTTCCAAAAAACAGCCATGTATAACTCATACTCCAACACCCTAAAAACGTCTAGAACCACCTCCACCTTGCATTCTAGCCTTCATTACTCATCCCTTAGCCTCTCCAATCACCCCCCCCCCCCCTCGACCCCCTGTGTCTACCTGGTTATCAAAGTTTCTTGGCTCTAATGTTGCTTATCTGATAAATATAGAGCACTTATACTTCATTCTAACTCATCCTACACTTCTTCTTTTAGAACCAATGAGCAAACACATTCTCTGCTCATTATGATCCTAGGATCTTATAAGTTTATCAAGCAAGCGAAGCTGTGAAGTTTTGAAGCCTCCGCGGAACAAGTTACAGGCGTACGAGTGGAATACTACCCGAAACGGACCATTTCCACATTTATGCTCTTGAGCTCAAACCCAGTTTTGAATGTTTACTTCTATACTACACCCTTATAAATGTTCATATGATCCTTAAATATACTCTTGTTAAGTTTCATAACTCAATTCATGCGTATTTTCCATTTTGATCCAAAACCGTACACCGAAACCTAATTTATGTTTTTCTTAAAACTAAATGTTATATTGATTAAACTATTGTTTATCTATCCTATCATGCTTAACTAAATGTTAAAATAAACACTTTATTTGATTAATGAAGGAATTGAAACGTAAAACCTAGCGTTTATGTTTTGGAAGCCCTAATTTGACCCGTTTGCATTCTAGCTTAACGAATTCGTTTTTTTAAACTTTATTTTTTCCCTATTATTAATCGTTATTTTAAACTTGCGTTACGTTAAAACTTCATATTTTAGTTTATTATAACTTATACATATCTTTTGAAATGTTAAAATAAGCTTGCATGGCAATTTAGACATGTTTTGTAATTATAATCCATGCAAGGGGTACATATCGTAACTTTCTGAAACTTATAACTAAAGGGGTTGAATATGTCATTTTATCAAAGTTATAACTACAGGGGTCTATTATGTCACTTTTCAAAGTACAAGGTTTACTTGGTATATCTTTTTAACTTGAAGGACCAAACTCGTAAAAGTGCAAACTCCGAAGGTATATTTTGCCACTTTTCAAACTCAAGGGTCTAAAATATAACATTTTGAAAAAGTATAAAAATGTATTCAAAACCTTATAAAACATAACTTTAATTAACGCTTGACGTGCTTAACATTTCCAGATATTGATCAAAACGCTTAAAACCGATTATATCATATCACAATACTAGGGAGCTTCATATTAAGGGGTTTCATCTTGGTATTACGTTCTGACTGAGTTGTTGGGTTTACGATTTAAAGTGCCCTAGCTCCTCAAATGTTTACTGAATGACTTCTGAATTATGATGGCCCGAACGGTGATACAATAATTCCAAACTCTTCAATCAAACTCATAACTCTTAAAACTAAAGTTCTAGAGTACAATCTTCCTAAGACTCAACATATTTACTCAGGTTGCGTGACGTGGCTATTTACTATCATTTTGCTATATCAACCTTCCCCGGTTAAGATTGTGATAAGGTCGTCAGCTTTCATTTTGGAATATTTAATACATCTACCTATCAGGTGAAGTTCATAACCTCGCCTTTACTTATTTACATGTTTTATAAACCCGCGAGGGGGATACATGCTTGTTACAAACTCTTTTACATACTCGTTTATCTTATAACAATGTGATTACTTTTCAAAGACTTAATGAGATTCATAACCTCCTTTATTTTTACATGTTTTATAAACCCGCGAGGGGGATACATGCTTGTTACAAACTCTTTTACATACTCGTTTATCTTATAACAATGTGATTACTTTTCAAAGACTTATACATGCTTAAACCAGGAATACAAGTGTTTTTTTTACAAGTTATATGCTATCCTGATACACTATTACAGCTACTGTCTAAGTTACATTATGCCAAAAGTCCCTCATTATCATGGACCATTAATAATTTCTGGGTGAACGCGAATATTATGGATAAAATCTATCGGATTGACGAATCAATGTTTGTGTTAGCCGATAGGTAACCAAAACACATTTATTTGAATTCATAGGGTATATGGCAATTACCTTACACGAGGGCCCTTATCTCTCTCTCTCTCTTCTCTCTTCTATATATATATTTATATATATATATATTATATAATATAAATATATATAATATATACATATTATTTTATTATATATACATATATATATATATATATATATATATATATATATATATATATATATATATATATATATATATATATATTATCACATCATTTTGGGTATATATATATACACTAGTCAGTTTGTGTGCCATGAGCTTAGACCAGAAGGAACATGACCAATCAGACCAAACAGACAAAAAAGACAATAACGCGTAAACACGCTGTTACTATGATAATTGTATTATTGCAATTAATTACAAATACGGGTATATAATAACGTGACCTAAGATCATAACAATACGATTTTCATAATAATTGTGTTTGTACAATTATTACACTATGACTTGTATTCAAACTGTTTATCAAACCTATGAATTTCGCTCAACCTTTGTGTTGACTTTTTAGCATGTTTATCTCGGTTATTGATCAATATACTAACACGGTGTGGCATGGACTTGAAGTGGCAAAAAATCTTGTTATCATTCACATTGTTGTAACTGGATTTTGGGACCTGCCTTTGTAAAACTCTGATTTGAAATGAATGATAAAATATCTTTTGAATAAACGTCTCTTTTGGGTCGTTTTCTATGATTATGATTGTTGTATCCATGAAGTAATACCCCAGATTAGCTTCCGCTGCTATATTGTAAAAATGGGGGTGTTACAGATTGGTATCAGCGCCATGGTTATAGAGAACAAGGTCAAAACCTTAACTATAACCACATTTCTTTTTCAGCCATCAAAGTCCTCCGTGCCACTACATTTCGGGGAACAAAGTATGTAAATATAATATGCTATTATACTATTACATAAATAACTTATGTTATTTACAAACTAGGTTGTTAATAGAACGATGTCTTCTCCCAACCACTCTACTTCCGATATTGAGGATGCTTTTTCCTCTATGAATATTCTTAACTATACTTCGGTCTCATCAGATTATTTCCCAGTTTCATTGGGAAGGAGTTATGAGTTTGATTGAGGAGTTTGGAATTATTGCATCACCGTTCAGGCCATCATAATTCAGAAGTTTAGAATTATTGTTTTTAGTTGTTTATACTTCTATCCCTCCTCAAGTATTTGAAATAGGAAAATATTCAGATAAGATGTATCTGAAACATCATGAGAAACAAGTCGAAGATATTTTGAACTACCTAGATGAACTCTCTCTTCACCGCATCCTCGATATTTCTTTATTCCTGAAAAATTATTTCCACCTAAGAAACGAATCTGTTCCCCATCTTCCTCCTCAACTATGTTATCTAATCCATCTCAGAATCAAACCTGTAATTTGGTATCACCGTCTTCCTCAGTTTATACTCCTACCCCACCTCAAGTATTTGAAATAAGAAAATGTTCAGATAAGATGTATCTGAAACATCATGAGAAACAAGTCGAAGATATTTTGAACTACTTAGATCATTGAGAAAATGGAAGAAGGACGTATTAATGGTAACAAACTAAAGACCGAACTTAAGGGAATCCGCACTCAGATTATCAGACTTCAAAAGGAACGGTTAGGGCAAAAGGATAAGATTGCCTTTGCTCACTACAAAAATTTTTGATCTTGAACAAATCATTGAGAAAATCCAAGCTCGTCACCAAACAAATCAGGAAGATCTTTAGGATATCATCTACCGGATCAAAATCATCAAGCTATATATAACTTTACCCTTAGCCACGGGATGTGTGGTATAAATAAAAACGCTTGTCAAATCTTGACTATGTACAGTAAGAAGGCAAGTTATTTATAAAGGCAATCCCGTTTCGTATCTTATTGTTTCCAACTTATCGCTCTTTCATCATCATTTCCACCAATTGCATCATTATCTCCGTCTTCATGAATCATACCATAAACCCTAAGTGCTTAAAATTCAAAAATAAGCATTTCTCTTTAAGCATTTTAAGCATCACATTTTCTTTTAAGTATTACTTTTCAAAACTTGTGATGTCATTCTTACTACGCGTTATCTTGTGTTGATAGAATGCCTCCCAAAAGGACGTCAACATCCGAAACACCAGCCATAACTTTGGATGCCATCCGGCAACTGATTGCTGATTTTACTGCAGCCCTGGAAGCACAGACTGCTGCCATGGCAAGTGCTAGCAATCCCAATAGGAACACTAGACCTAGAGAAATTCCTGTAGCAAAAAGAGGAAACTACAAAGAATTCATAAACTGTCAACCTTTCTACTTCAATGGTACGGAAGGAGCTGTTGACCTCATCCGCTGGTTTGAACGTACTGAATCAGTATTTTCTCATAGCAAGTGTGCCGAGGAAGACAGAGTGACATTTGCTACTGGTACTTTAACTGATGATGCCTTGTCCTGGTCTCGTATAGCGGCCGCTTCCCTTCGTTCCTGCAGTAAGTCCAGGTTCAAGCGTTGCTCTTCTTCGTTGAACTCCTCCCTAATCATCAACGTTCGGTAGGACGGCATGCCTATTTCTGCCGGAATAACCGCTTCACTCCCGTAAGTTAGGCTGAAGGGGGTCTCGCCGTTGCTTTGCTTGATTGAGGTGCGGTGGGCCCATAGTACATTCGGCAATTCGTCCACCCATCCTGCTTTTTCCCTTCCTAACCTAGTTTTGATTCCTTCCATGAGGCTTCGGTTTGCCCTTTCGACCAAACCGTTAGCCTGTGGATGAGCTACCGCTGTATTCATCTGTTGAATCTCAAACCTTTTACACCAACTCTTGAAGGGGTCGTTTATCAGTTGTGCCCCATTGTCCGTGACAATGATTCTTGGGAGACCATATCTGCATATGATATTGTCCATCACGAAGCGGATTATTTCCTTGCCCGTTATCTTGACCAGCGGCTTTGCCTCTACCCACTTGGTGAAGTAATCAATGGCCACAACTACGAATTTAGCTCCTCCTCTGGCCGGAGTTAACGGACCAAGTATGTCCATTCCCCACTGATAGAAAGGCCACGGGGCCATGATGGAAGTCATGAATGTTTTTGGGAGTCTTGGTATCGGTGAGTGAATCTGACACGAGTCACACTTATCTACCTCCGTTTTTGCATCTGCATGCATGGTGGGCCAATAGTAACCTTGTCTTATTGCCTTCCTTACTACTGCTCTAGGACCTACATGCATTCCGCAAGATCCCATGTGAATTTCCCGAATGACATAATTTGCCTGAAGAGGTCCTACACATCGCAGCATAGGAATCAAATATCCCTTTTTGAATAGGACTCCTGACTCCATTGTATACTGGCCTATCTTAGCGCGCAGGGCTCGTGCCTCGTTTTTGTCCAATGGTACTATGCCCTCCTCCAAGTACTTGATGATGGGAGTTATCCAGTTGTCTCCCTCCTATTCTACTATAGTCTGTACTTCTTGGACCTCCGTTGACCGTTCATTCAAGACCTCGACCAATATCTCCTTGGTAAGGTTGTAGAACGGCACGGTGGCTAGCTTGCTCAACACATCAGCCTTCTGATTACTAATCAACATCTTAATATTATCTAACAATTACCATATCATGTTTTTATACTTAGGTAAGACGATTTATGATCATCTTATGGAAATGAATTAGGTCACTTCTTCATTTGAATAAGGAAAAGTTATAAATCTTTGAACTATGAAATTATAACTTCTCAGTTTACAAGGAGTTTGAACGCTTCAATTTTGTAAGAAGACAAATTATAAAATGTAAGTAGGCTTAAGTATATAACCTACGTTACAAATAAATTTTCTTCAATCTTTTTTGTACAAAACAACCCTTAATCCCAATTATCATTATTCCCTTCATACCTTCATCATCTGTTCATTCAAAAATATGTACCACTTCACGTGATTAGCAACTCTCTTACAAATTCATAATCATTCCTTGACATCACTCATTCCATGATCTCCGTATTCTAAAATTCTTTGTTATATTCTGCAACATAATAACAAGGAAACACACAAGAATCTATACAATGTCAAATGATTTCAATACCACTAGGTATGAAAATTTTGACAAAGACTTGTGATAGCATTCTTATTCGATGTTGACTTTTAAAGGTTAATGAATAATGATTCTTTACGATCACAGTAGCGCAGCAGAAGCATGGTAGGCCCATGACCCACAGGTTCCGTAAATCAAAGTATTTCATCCAGGTTCTATCAGGATCTGAAGAAATTCTATTGGCTGTCATCAAGAGGTGTGATCTTGAAAGGAGGTAATTATAATTATGGTGCGCAACATAATTATAAATGCATCACACACGTGGACTTGTGACCTTGATTAGCCTAACATAAAGATCAAATTCATGCCTAGTACCTACATCTATATCACTATAACTTTCAATTAAATCTCGGGACGAGATTTCTGTAAGGGGTGGAGACTATAACAACCCAAGAAATTTCATCAACCTATTTTACTATTATCACAATTATACGGGGAAATTTTTCGCTTTATTACATTACTTACATTGTCAATATCTCAGTATGTCATGTAACTTACATAACTAAAGTAGACGAGCTCACGCAACCTATCTATGGCAATCCTGTCTTCATATATGTCAAGCAAACATCACAATATGTCAATTCAATATCATCATATCCTTATTACAAAGTACATTATTCCTATAATGTACCATTCGCAACGTTATATCAAAACGGGCTTTAAACCGTTATCGTATACCTCTAAACCCTAATTCCATGAAGGAATAATATCTAAAGTGAATGTACAAACTATTAAAGCATATGTACAAGTATCATAACATCTCATGTGAATATACATTCTATCCAAAGAAAGGTACAAGTCCTTAAAAGCTCAATATACAAGTCATTAAGCATGATCTCCAAAATAGCCGTTTTACCTCCGTTTTCATTCCAATTTCTTCACCACCACTTGTGTACAAGCTACTACAATCAATATACAATGTGTAAACCCTAAATATTCTATTCATAAGCTTTCATACATCTTTTTACACTCAAAACCCTAATTCTAAAGTCCAAAACCCTAACCCAAGCTAAATACTACACAATGACCCGTTTCTTCGTTTTTATCCATCATAAACCTAAACCAACACTCAAATAAGTTGTAATAACTTATTTTACAATCATATCAATCCTATTCAATCATTATTTCATCATTACTTCATCATCTTATTTCATTTGTACGTAAAACGAATCCGAGAAACCCTAAATGTACCTAATTGGTTCATTTGACCCGTTTACTCGTTTCTAACCATTTTAATCCCAAACAATCAACCAAGAACTATTGTAAACTCATAAAATGAGTTTACAATTCATTATCTATCCTTATCTTGGCAATATACAAAAGATTGAAAGCTAGAAAACCCTAATAAATCCATTATAAGCCCTAATTCAAACCCACGACCATTTCTTTCCATTTCGACCCATTATAACTCGAACCACCACCCAATTATCATTGATAAATCTATATATACTGCTTAGGATCAATAACCTATCAAATTTAACCCAATGTACACGAATTATAAGCAAAGAAAGTCAAGAAAACCCTAAACCGTACCAAATGGAACCCGTGACCTCATTTCATCATTTTAAACCCGTTTTAACCCAAACCAATTGCTAATCTTTGTTAATAATCCCTAATACAGACCTTGAGCACCTATTTTCGCCATTTATAATCACTACACATGAAATGTAACCAAGAAAAACTTGTGAAAACCATGCCTTGCTTACTCTCCATGATCCCAAATGACTATAAATAGAGCCCTTGGTAGCTCTTTAGAACTCGCACCACCCATCTCCTCTCTCAAACCCATAAGGTAGCAATCATTTTCTCCCATATGATCCTAGGATCATTAAAGAAGGTCGAGAAGCAAAGCCCTGAAGAAATTGAAGCCTCAGAGTGAAGATACAAGGCGTACGAGTGGAAATACTACCCGAATCGACCCATTTCCACCATTTTTAATCCTTGAAGCTCAAACCCAGGTTTTGAATGTTCTAATTATGCTAATACACCCTTATAATGTTCATATGATCCTAAATATACTCTTGTTAAAGTTTCATAACTCAATTCATGCTCATTTTCCATTTTGATCCAAAATCGTACACCCGAAACCCTAATTTTATGTTTTTCTTAAAACTAAATGTTATAATGGTTAAATGTTGTTATAATCCATCCTAAAATGCTTAATTAATGTTAATATAACCACTTTATTGATTATTGAAGGAATTTGATCTTAAAAACTGTGCGTTTACGTTTTGAAACCTTAATTTGACCTGTTTATGCTTCCTTAGCTTAAAGAATCGTTATTTTTAAACTTCGTTTTGTTAATCCTTCATATTTTTAGCTTATATTAACAAGCTATAACATGTAATATCAATTATTAACTTAAAAATAAGCTTGCACCGGCTTTTGGAATTGTTTTGCAAAATGTATTCCATGCAGGGGTATATATGTAACGGTTCTGAATTAATAACTAGAAGGGCTGAATATGTCATTTTATTAAAGTTATAACTATAGGGATCTATTATGTCACTTTCCAAAGTACAAGGTTTACTTTGTATATCTTTTAAACATGAAGGACCAAACTCATAAAAGTGCAAACTCCAAGGATATATTTTGCCACTTTTCATTCTCAAGGGTCTAAAATGTAACATTTTGAAAAAGTATAAAAACATGTTCAAAATATTACAAGACATAACTTTAATTAACACTTGTCGTGCTTATCATTTCCAGATATTGATCAAGTACCTACACCGAGGGCCATTATCTCTCTATATATATATACCACATCATTTTGGGTATATATATACACTAGTCAGTTTGTGTGCCATGAACTTAGACAATAAAATAACAAATAACGAAGACATATACGCAATTATACCTAACTTTATACATGCCAATACATTTTCCCATGATAATTGTATTGTTGCAATTATTACCAATAAGGGTGTATAACAACGTAGGACCCCATTCCACACTAAAAGTATTATTATAGCAACCTGCTCTTATAACAATTACTATATGATGACTTGTATTCACTTTTTACATTTCAAACCTATGAATTTCACTCTACATGTAGTTGACTTTTTAGCTATCGTTCATCTTAGTTATTGACAGCAATATATGTACGGAGTGGCATGGACTCGAGATGGCTAAAAACTTGTTAGCATTCAATTGTATGTAACTAGATTTTGGGACCTGTCCTTTAGTAAAACTTGATTTGAAATGAATGATACCGTATTTTGAACAAAGTCTCTTTTGAGTCGTTTTCTATGATTATGATTGTTGTATCCATGAAGTAATACCCCAGATTAGATTCCGTTGCTATATTTGTTAAAATAGGGGTGCTACATAGGAGATGATGAGACTCTTTAATTAATACATGTAGAATGAGTTATGGGGGGTTTTAAAGATATATGTGACTAAAGACAGTGTAACTAGTTTTAGATTAAGTTATTAAACCATTGGTGTCCAAGTTGGAATGTAACTAAAAACATTGTAACTAGTTGACTGCATTTCTATTTTACTGAAAAAAGTCAAAGGTACATTTAGCATAAGAAACATCAAGAAACTACATGATACAACTTAAAATGTTCCATAGAATCCTCATAGTCATCTCTCTTGTTCCTCATCCAACTCTTCTTCTTGCCTTTTTTTCTCGAACCACTCCGTTCTGCCCGTGCTTGCCTTGCTTCTTTATCCGTGCGAGGTTTTTTTGCTTCCTTCATCTGCCATTTCTTCATCGTAACATTCTACAATTCAACTCTAAATCAGCCATTTCTTCTTCTTCCATCAATTTTACTATTTCTTTTTCTTCCATCAACATTCCATTGCCACTCTTAGGAACCATAACCATACGAAAAACCTTAACCACATTTTTCATTGTATAGTTAAGGTAATGCATTGATGGTTAAGGAGTAAAAAATGAAACATTAGCAAGTATTAAGGCAGCTGCTATAGTAATATCCTTTGCATAACCCCCCTCATCAATTAATTTATAATGTATCGTACCAGGTTTTATACCTGAGAGATCTTTTAGAGTCATTGTGAGATCGCCAATCACATTCGGAGAACAAGACTTGACTATTGCAACAACTTGGTCAAGTTTCTCATTCTTGAGAAAGTTTTTGATGTCTCCTAAACACCCACTCATAATGCCACCATTAGCATTCACATAATTAGTGGCGCTAACCCACGACCCACTCTTAAAATCCTCATCCTCGCCCACATCCTTAACAACTTTCTTCATATATACTTGTGTCGACATTACACACCTGTCCCTACCATCCTGAAAATCAGTTTGTTTAAGCAGATTTGCTGCTTGAACAATACCTGCAGGACCTGGTATTTTCCTAACTAACTTTTGGGTTGTGGTGGATGTTTCAACAGGGTTGTTGTTCAGGGAAGGAGAAGGGTGTTAATCTGAGATCGAATATCTATATCTGATTGAGTTCCATTGATATTTTTGGTTATTGGGGGAGAATTAATCATTTGTCAGTGTTATCATTTAGTTTTTAACAAGTCATGGAAGATAAAATTTTGTTAATACACTATAGGCAGGGAAGCTTGGAGGGGAAAAATGGGAGGGAAAAAAAACAGACGTGGAAAACATATATTGTCTGGAAAATAATCGTGGCGTGGCTAGTAGAAAAAGTCAAACACGACCGGTTTGACCGGTACAAATGGAAATATAAGATACCGCTTAATTGCGGATTTGTGGTTAACAATGGTATTAAAAAGTTAGTACATGTTCATCTGAGACACTGAAAATAGCAAGTACTTCGATACAATGGTGTTTACCCTTAAATTCATTTGTATTACATTTAAATTTTTTTCACTTTAGTTACTCTACATCTCATATATACATAGAAAAAAGTTGCACATATAAATTAACGCTATTATATACCTTCACAAATTATTTCGAACATCTTTTTTTACAAAAGTTCCTAAAAGCCTTGTATATACAAAAAAGAATTGCACATACAAACTAACACTACCATACATCGTTAAAATTTGTCTGGAACATTTTTTTACAAAGTTAATAAAAGCTAAATATGAAAGCTAGAAATTGAATTTAAGGCAAAAAGGTGGTAAGATAAGGCGAGAAATCTTTAATAGGTATCCAAAACCAATTGCTACAGCACATTACTTATAGATATTGCAATCTATTAAATATTTAATTACATTTTAAAAACCACTAACCTTTTTCACTATTACTTACTCCACACTCATATATACATAAAAGAATCACATATATAAATTAAAGCTATTATACACCGTCAAAAATTGTTTTGACCGTCTTTTTTCAAAAGTTCCTAAAAGCCTCGTATATACATAAAAAGGAATTGCACATACAAACTAATGTTGAGATATGCATATATCAAACAATATATGTCCGAGAAATTTACTTGAGCCTATGGGGACGCACGCGTTAATAGGTAAAACAATAACATTAATATATAAAATATAATATATTAATTAGTGATCAAGCCAATCTATTTTTTTAAACAAACAAATAAAATTAGATGATAAAAGAAGAAGAAGAAGCTCTTGCAACACATGTCCGGTTTGTTCATCCCGAAAGCTACTGTTCAAACAGCGAGGAGTGTTAGATGACTAGTGCTTGTTTTTTAGGTAAAAGTGTTTCTCCGGTAAAATTTATTACACCAAAAAATATTCAGTACAATGGATGTGGGGAATTCTTACATCTAAGCCCGTTACATAGGACTCATTTCCATAAGGAAGGACAATTATGATATGGACTACTAATGACTCAATACAACAAGTAATATATTTTTTAATTGACCTCGAACCTTCATATCAAATTATCATATAGAGAGAAACTATTGTCTAGGGACATTTCTTGCACTTCTACATTTCATCATCGTATAGGTCAGTAATCATTAAATTCATACATATGTTTCCCTCCATTGTTTAGCAAGCTCTCAGTACCTCATAATCCAACTTCGACGTTTGAAAGCCATATAACTTCTATTTCATTATCAACAGATTTAATTTCATCCTCATTATCCTGATCACCTGAATAATCAACCTTTTTTCAGAGGTTTGCCATCATCATCCACAAGCACACATTCCCCCTCCAGCAGCTGTTTTTCAAACATATTAATATTTATATACCGAGCGGGTAGATCTTTTCTCTTCTTCTGACACTCAGCCGTAGAAAAGAAAAAAAAAAAAAAAAAGAATAGAAAAAAAAAGCCTTATTACCAGTTTTCAAACATCCTCGCTAGGCCAAATTTTCAATATTTAAAGTATCAAAGAGTTACTAAGGGAGAAACGTAGGTTACTGATGTCAAAACATTCTTATTACCAACAGACAGGTAGTGTATTTTGGGTTCGCCTCATAATCGAATTGTTTTGCTATAGGGCCGATACCGAGGTTTTGGTTTCACGAGATCCGGCGGTTTAAAAGTTTTTGTTCCTCCATTATTACCAATTGATTTCTTCTTTTTACTTTAACAAAACCTTCCTAATCCGCCCCGGATGATCCACCCTTACCTTTATCTATCTTATTCACCACTCGTTTAGGAGCTTTTGTATATCATCAAGTGAATAACCAAATATTAAGCATGTACTACAATGAGGAGGTTTTCTACTCATTATACCACAATGAATGGTTTCTTTGTATATTGGTTCCTTCATGGTTTGGCACAAACCATGGACACAGATTATCGTTAAAATCATTACAAGCATCAATTTCAATCAAAACTCTTGCATAGTGTCCCCTCCCCCATGATTCTAAACACATGGAGTTCGTATATGAGTCTAGCATCATTGAGGTACCAATTTTCATTGCGATCAAGATTAAACCATCCGATGTATAAGCAACCAACAGGACATCATGAAATTTCACCCACACTGGAACACAAGACAAATCTTCTTTAAAATGGCTCACGGAGGGCGAACATTTATTAAGAAAAATCAGGTACTCCATGAATATCCTCATAGACCATCTCTAAGCACCTAAATCAACACCCTGCAATGGATGAGAATTTTAAAAGAAATAAAATCCCCTTTCCACCAAATGTTGTTTCTTTTAATCTTATATTTTCACCAATTATTCGTACTAACCATTCCACGACAAGAAAAGCTAACCTTTTGCCAATAAATACTTGTATAACGAGCTCTTCATTTTATCATGAACCTCATGGACTGAATACCAAGGAAAACCAATGTCTAATTCGCATCATTAGGCACATTAGCTTCAAATTTGAAGATGATCCATAGTCGACGAAGTAGGCCTAATTTTAGTAGCGTATGATGGAGGAACCACACCAACCTGTTCACTTCCATTCTTTGTAGCACTACCATTCGGACTGGAATTAGGACTAGCAACATTAAACTACGAGATCAGCCCGGTATTTATTACTTGATGACTACCAGATTGGATCGGATTCTTATTCATAACCACGTCCAGATCAGCAGTACCTTTGCTCGTCTCATCAGCAACCTTAGATGGTTCACATATGGGTGTAGTAGTGTTTTGCATAGGGAAAGAATCAGTAAAACCCGTACTAACACAACCCTTATTCTCGATAATCTTTGTAGAAGCAGCCGCAGCCTGTTCCACATGATGGCATATGTTCATGAAGGAAAGGAGGCATTGATGTGTTGTCGTGTAGGGTTTATTTTAGATAGTTCAAGTTTTAAATTTATATTTTGCCGACTTTACCTAAAACAACACTTTAACTTGCAGTGTACCCGGTCGGATGGAGTTTCGTGGTAAGTTCTAACCAGGGTTCTAAAAAGCGCGCTATAGCGGCGCCATAGCGCGAGGCGTGGCCTCCACGTTATGAAACAGGCCAAGGCGTCGTCTCTAGGCGTAGTGTGCAATAAAGCGCGATAAGGCGTGATAATAGCGCACTATTTTTTGAAGCTTTTAAAATTTTTATTATTTGGGTTGTCTGGGATTTGGGCTTAGTAACTCCATAAATCAATTTTAAGCCTAGTAGCTAACTAATATTGACCACTCTATAAATATTTTTTGCCACCTTGAGTCACGCCTTAAAAACGCTATGACGCAACGCCTCATGCTAAAGCTTAAGGCTTTGCTATGCCGTCACGCCATGCTTCAAGCTATTTATAACCTTGGTTTTAACTATGTTAATTCTATTCTATGTTAAACCTATGCTAAACCTATGTTAATCCTAATTCTAACCGTCAATGGGGGTTTTCAGCCTGAGAGGATAGCTGGTTTGTGGTAACTTAGATCAATTTAAGACACAATAACACACGCAAGCAGACAAACAAAAGATAGAAGAGCGGTCTAGCCAAATATAAGAAAACTGTATTAGCCATGATTAATCCAATTAACGTTGGTTTGTTTATTTTAGTGCAATGATTACATATCTCGAGGCGGCATATCATTTTAAGGTTAGGCGTTTCTTCTTCTAAGGACCTAGATACGTAGAATTCTGTCACAATGAAACACATCCGCATAAAGCATCCTTATTTGCTTATTATAATCTATCTTATTGGACTATAGCATAGTGATCTTGTTAAAACCCTTAGCTCTAAAGAATTTACCACCACTACTGCTATTGGCAATTTATTACATGTTAGTCCACTGGCCAAGTCTTTACCAATTGATTAAGAACGTACTCGTTGACACTAAGGGTCACTTGCCGGTCCAACTAAGCTCACAATCTAAAGGCAAAGATAGGTCATTATTCGTGATCCTATTGGTCTAGATATATAAATCACTATATGGAGAGCCATCCCAGCATCTAGCTTACTTGGTCCGTATCACTAGATCCAGTTGAATGATAGGTCACATACAAAAGCACGTAAACAAGTATAAATTGATAAACATAAACAAGGAATCAATGATAAATTAAGCAATCGATATGAACAAACCAAACATTCAAATCTTCATAAACATGGCTAATACCCAAGGGTATTAGCCCTCAAACATCATAATCAATACAAGAGTGAGGTAAATAACCGAGTTAACGAATGATACCAAAAACTGAACGATTACTAGAGTATAGGAGATTACAAGGTGTTTCCTATGGAATTAAAAGTTTTGCTTGACCTCTTTTGCTTTTCTTTTCTTCTGAGAAAATTGACTTTTGTGGTTAAGGTATCAAAAATATGATCAAGCACACTAAAAATCCATTTTTAGGTTTTCTATTTATAGAGTTTGAAATTTGGTCGATACGGTGGATCGGGGGTTTCTTGGAGTAGGGACCACGTTCGATATCTTCTAGAATCTTCACATTCTATAACTTGAATATGATGTATAGGTCTTCTCTAGATACGGCATATAGGATGTTCATTCCTTTGTGGTCTTTTGTGAAGTGCAGGCATAGATACGCCGTATCTTCCTTGATGGATACGACGTATAGGATGTCAGAAACAGTTTCTTCATATTTCTTTGTCTAAGCTCCAGAATGCGTTCCTTTTTAAGCTCAATCTTCATCAAGTACTCTAATGACTGCTCAATTCTTAAAATACCAATGATTAGTAACAATTCTTTCAATAATTATACAAAATGGGTAATATACATGGGATAAATGATGCTATAAAGTGACGTTAATTTGATGTCATCAAATATCCCCCACTTGAATCCTACTTGTCCTTAAGTAGCCTTTAGAAGTTTATAAAATGTTATCCTAAGGATTTTTCTGTTAAGCATTTATTCGTAGCATATTACAAGTATACACTATACACCTCCACGAATAGGTAGCTTGAAAACACTCAAATCACTCAAACTAATCTATGTGGTTAACATGTAACTCATTCGCTTAGTTGCCTCATTCGTGACGGAGCATTCTATCATATGCTTAACACAAGGCATAATATCTCCTAACCACTAGCTAAGGAGTAACAAGTTTAAAAAGGTAAATTGGGTTTTATGATAAGGCTTAGGGTTAATCACTCTATCTAGTCTCTACCGATACCAATATTCCAGGAGGACGACAAAGACCACATATACAGACCCGTAATGACGGGATAGACACATGTGACTGCCTCCTCTCACCTCGTAATAGCTAAAGAGTCGGACTAGTAGATAATACAGGGTATGAATCTTTTATATTTCACCAAAAGTAATAACCAACAAGGTAGCTTGAATCACGCATACTCATGACGTAACGACGGAATAGACATGCATGACTCGATCACATCCTCATTCGAGTAAAACCCAAGGCTAATAATTAGGAAATGGAGTTAAATTGTTGTTAAATAAAAATTACGAAACAAATAGATTAAGTCCAAAACAAACAAGATACAAGTTTCTAGAACTACTTTCCGAAGTTCTCTGCATAACAGACACAACTATCGTTCAGACTCGCGCGCTTGATCAAGAGCATCAAAAACACTCAACTGTTAAAATTAGCTTCCGCTGCTATATTGTAAAAATGGGGGTGTTACACAACTATATACACAAAATCTCTTGATCATAGATAAAAAACAACAACCTAAGTTGGCGTTCCCGTAACGGTCAACTCCCAATCATCTCATACTATACATACTTTTACAAAGACAAGTGGCGATATCTACCACTTTATATAAAACTTTACATCGTTGATTAATAACCATCTATCAACGAATAATAGATCCTTTTAAATAATACCATCGGTTTAAGCTTTAACCAACCGACTATCTTCAAACTTTCCTCCTCTTTTTTGTTGCAATTATCTAATTTTTTTTGTTTTTAACATAAACTACGAATCTCGTTGTAATTTTACCATCTTCACGATCATAATAACTCCGAATAATTTCTTCGATAATTATTCATTCTTTGGACGTACCAATAATTGTGATGGTAGTAAAAATACATGAGTTTTGACTACTTTTTACATTCCCATTACAATGTACAAATTTCCTAACCATACCAGAGATAGAAAATGACACAGGACACAGGAAATACATACTTTACACTTTAAGTAACTAGCAACTAGCAACTGATAAATAGACTTAATCTAACAGGGTAGGCTAAGGTGTAAATGTGTAACAAAACAAATAGTTGGTGTTTATCCTAAAGGATTGGCTCTACAGGTTTTTCTAAGGGTATCTTACTCTTAAAATGAGAGTAAACAAAGGGTTTATACGGGGGTTAACTAACCAGTGTAGTTAGTTAATAAAACAACATAATAAGGCTTTTTCGGTGTAATCCTAAAAATTTACCAACTTAAACAAGTTACTCCATCTAAATCCATAATACTCATTATTATGGTCTCGAATAGATATTCCAAGCCAAGTTCTAAAGTCTACTACATCACCGGCACACTCATATTTTTGTTGGATTTTAGGTAAACATTTGGAAACGGATAAGGCTGAATCCTCACAATATCTAATAAGGGTTATGTGTGCAGATTATGTAACTAGTAATTTCACAAATGTATGCTTGTTTTTTAAATTTAATCATAATTTAAGCATTTTAATGTGAAAATAAGACAAGTGTCGTTCTAATTCCCATATCCCCACTTAAATTATACAACATCCTCGTTGTATAGATAAAACATTAAAAATAGGAAATTAAAAGAATTAGAACGAGAAACTCCCTTGATATTTTTCTTAGTAGACTCTCCAAGTTGAGTATATGAGCAAGAATGTATTGAACAACCGTCTTACATCTCTCAAGACTTCAACACATAGAGATTTCCAGAATATAAATACTTCCACCAACGTTGTCATTTTCGTTCAGAAGGTCCTGTATTAAGCATAAAAAAACAAGTGTAATTTCTATCTTCGTGTATTCATTGGTTAGATTTTAAAATAAAAACCTAAACTGTACAGGAAGTCGATACGCCATATCCATACCCTAGGATACGCCATATTGATACCTGTAGAAAACAATCCTAAATACTGGTCAGAGGTCGAATACTCTGTATTCATTTAATGAATACGCCGTATCGACAAATCTGACAATAAAGTTTAAAATACAGAAAAATAAAGACAAGATAACGTCTAGAAAGTCAATAAGCTATATCCATGGGGTTTTTGTATGCCGTATAGACAGTATGGGAAGACAGACTCGATAAGAAAATTGAAAATACATTCCGGGTTGTCTCCTGACAAGCACTTTTGTTTACAGAAAAGTCTTTAAATTAGACTTGCCCCAATTTAATCCCATCCTTATAAAACAACTTAGGGTCGAATGGGATGCCAAACAGCACATATAAATTCTTAATTATAAAAATGAATGGCATCCCTTTGGTAAGATAATTACAAGTCACGATATTAAAATCTAATTATTTGTTAAAAGTATTAGTTTTGAAAAATTTATTGATCGTATCATGACTTGTTTTTAAAAGTTTATTTGAACCTTGTGTATCGATTTTTATTACATTAGGAAATGGCTTGATAGATGATCCCCTGAAGAGTGTTCAATATCGATTTTATCATTATCATTGTCCTTATCTGATAATTCATCAGGATAAATTACGTTAAAAGGAAATAGATCATTAAAGTATATAACATTTTGTCCCTCATCATCACATTCGGACAATGATGTTTCATCAAATTTATCGATATGTTGAGGACTTACAGTAGGTTCAGAGAAATCTAACTTAGATGTTAGAGCAGTATTGTAGGCAATGGTTGGGAACCCTTTCTCAAAATATTTGAAGTAGTCGAAATCATCAAAATAATTGACCTTAGGTTCGAATGACGGAAACGAAGGTATATTTACTTTATCATTATCATTTTCCGAATCCGTTTTTAAATTTGTCATAAATTATCATGTAATCTTCATCGTCGGATTCGTCAAACAATATTCTAAAGTCAATTTGATTGTTGTTAAGAGGACTTACCGTGGGTTCACATGAGAGTGCTACTTCAGATGTTAACGCGTCATTATAGAATATAGCTGGGAATTCAATTTCAACAAATCTGAGGTTGTGAACGTCTTCATCACACCAGATCTTACCATACGTAGCAGTTTCCTAGTTATACACCTTACCACGCCTATGAGCTTTTTATTCGTCAAGCCTGATATATTCTTCTATAGTAATGTCGGGGTCGTCCATTTCTTGTAATAAAATAGCTAGGAAAGAAAACAGTCATAGTGAATAGTCTGGTGGTCGTCCTATTAAGATTCATTGTAAGATATCAATTGAAGCTAGGAAAAGAAAAACAGTCAAATAGACAAATATGTCGTATTCAGCAAAATTGAATACGCCGTATTGATGATAGAGTCGAATACGCTGTATTGGTTTGAAAAAATTTATACGCCGTATCGAAGAAAATGAATACTTACGATATTGAGTATTCAACTAAATAGAAAATTGTTACAGAATGTATCTGTGTTGTATTAATATAGTCTTGTGTATAGAGAAACATCAAGATTACATTCTTAGAACTCTAGTGTAAGTTATTAATTGTTATTTTACTATGTCAGATGAAATTTAATGTAGTAATCATACATAGCAAAAAACAAACACATACATAATAGTGCAAATTGAATGTAAACTTAAAATCTAAAATAAAACACTTAATAAAAACAAGTATTAAACTGAACCTATCAACTCCTCTATTTAATTATTGTGCTTCAGTAAATAATTTTTTTAATTAAAATTAAAACAGGACGTAAAAATATACATGAAGCGTAAAAACTTGTATTGTGTTGCTGATTCAAGTGTAGGTGCTATTTATGTTTTCAGAGTTTTAAATATTTATATTTTGACCGACTCTTTACTTAAAAACAAAAAACTTTGAGATGGGTAGTGTACCCAATGTCAAGTAGTTGGAAGTGTTCCCTCCCCGCTCCGGCTACTCGATCAAGAGAAAGTTGGTAAGTAGGGTGTCGATCACTAAGAGCGAGAACTAATCTTTTATTTTATCAATATTTTGGTTAACTAAACTAAGTTAATTTAAACTATGTTAATTCTATTCTATGTTAAACCTATGCTAAACCTATGTTAATCCTAATTCTAACGGATAAGGGGGGTTTTCAGTCTGAGAGACTGGCACAGGTTTTGTGGTAACTTAGATCAATTTAAGACACAATGACACGTGCAAGCAGACAGACAAAAGATAAAAGAGTGGCCTAGCCAAATATAAGAAAACTGTATTAACCATGATTAATCCAATTAAAACATTGGTTTGTTTATTTAGTGCAATGAGTGCTTATCTTGAGGCGGCATATCATTCCAAGATTTAGGCGGGACTTCTTCCTAAAACCTAGATACGTAGAATTTTATCACAATTAAACGTATCCGCATAAAGCATCCTATTTGCTGATTATAATCTATTTTAGGTGATTAATAATGGTGACCGTATTAAACTCTAGCTCATAGAGACTTTACCCACTTATTGCTTAATGACAATTTATATTCTAGTAGTCCACTGTTCAAGTCTTTACCAAAAGAATCAGTACATTATTTGTTGATCCTAGGTCACTTGCTAGTCCAACTTGTTCACATATCCCAAAGGTAAAGATAGGGCATTAATTATGGTCCTATTGATCTAGATATATAAATCACTATATGGAGAGCCATCCTGGGATCTAGCTAACTTGGTTGGTATCACTAGATCTAGTTGAATGATAGGTCGCATACAAAAGCACGTAAACAAGTATGAATTGATAAACATAAACAAGCAAACGACGATAAATTAAGCATTTGATATAAACAAACCAAACATTTAAATCTTCATAATCATGGCTAATACCCAAGTGTATTAGCCCTTAATCATTGTAATTAATACAAAAGTAATAATCCAACCAAGGTAAACTAACCGAGTTAAATGAATGATACTAAAAATCAAACGATTACAAGAGTATAAGAGATTGCAAGGTGTTTCCTATGGAATTAGTAGCTTTGCTTGAACTCTTATGCTCTTTTTGTCTTCTGAAAATCAACTTTTGTGGTTAAGGTATCGAAAATATGATCAAGCACACTAAAAACCCGTTTTTGGGTTTTCTATTTATACTGTTTAGAATTTGGTCGATACAACGTATCGAGAGAGATGGATACGGCGTATTGGGGGTTTCTTGGTGTAGGGACCATGTTCGATATCTTCCAGAATATTTTATTACTTTATATTGAATACGGCGTATGGAATTCTCCTAGATACGGCGTATTGGACTTTGTATCTTCGTGGTTTCTTGTGAAGTTCAGGCACAAATACACCGTATATTTCTTGATGGATACGGCGTATAGGATGTCAGAACAATAACCTTCAAATGTCTTCATTTAAGCTCCAGAATGCGTGCCTTTAAGCTAATCTTCACCAAGTACTCCATAATTACTATAATTCTCAAATACAAACGATTAAGTAACAATTCTTGCAATAATAATACAAAATGGGTTATTTACATGGGATAAATAATGCTATAAAAGTGACGTTATTTGATGTTATCATCCTCCAATCCTTGTGCGGATGCGAACTTAAAAAAGTAAAACCCATTGTTCATCATAAATTTTTGTAGCCCATACTTAGACCATTTGTTCCAAACATATTGTTTAACAAATGAATATGCAAATCCTCTTCCCAATAAAGTACACATACAATGAATTCGCAAACCTATTGTTAATACAAATAATGTCTAAAAATGTTATTTATATTTTTCGACCTCTCAACGTTTTGATAATAACAAAATGTAAAAACGTTTATGATAAAAATAAACGTTTACAAATTATTAATCGTAAAATTCCATTACTAAGATTAATCCCTTAAGGTATGTACAAACAAATCACTAAGCATGATTAGTGATCAAGAAAATATTTTTTCTTAACCATTACATTTTCACAAAAGTATTTCTACAAAATAAATATACAAAAATACTCTTTAATAAAAGAAAATATTTTATTTAAATAATAAAATTTGAATCTGGTTTTCTCCCCAAAATGGAAGCTTCTATACCACATACAACATTCCCTACAAAAAGACAAAAACAGAAGCGTACTCTAGTGCCGGCCCCCTTATAGGCCTGGCAGCCCCCAGATATATCTGGGAACGCCGGGACCGCCACCAGCTAGCCGTTGGGATTCCTGTCTATAAATACGGCACTATTTATGGCAGAAAAACATACCTCTTTGCACGAATTTTTCAGATAACTTTCTCTCTCTAAAAACCTTCTTTCTCTCTCTAAATCTCTTGATCACTAACATTGTTTGATCTTTTTTCAAGTGATCCAATCTGATCTTTCTCGTTCTTCTATCAAGTGAAAGAGAAGAACATTCGTATTCTCCAAGAAACGAATTGTTATTTAGTGATCTCTCCTCTCTTCTTTTAAGTATCAAATCTCTATTGTAATTATTTTGTGTAATTGTGTGATTCGGATTGTGTGTAAATCTGATAGTGTAGATCTTGTGATTGTGTAGTGCATGAGAAGTGGTAGATTAGTTCTAGCTAAGATTAGGACTCGACATATAGCTTAGTGTCGGAAAACAATGTAAGCGACGTGTAAACGGTTTTTTCCGCCTAAAGGGAGCTTGTTGACATAGTGAAATCTCGAGTAGGATACTCAGGGAGTGGAGTAGGGCAATGACGAGCTTCGTAGCCGAACCACTATAAATCTTGGCATCTTGGTTTGATTGTTCCTTTCTTTATCTCTTTATATTGTTGTCATTGTTATTTAGTATTAGTTTAGATATTTACATTGTTGATTCATATTGTTGATTGGTTTAACATACAACTCGAATCTAAGTATTTTAAAAGCAAACTTTTAAAACGTATAACAAACTGGTAAACTATTGAACCCCCCCTTCTAGTTTCCACAATTGGTATCAGAAGCCAAGGTCACTCAATATTTTTAAATATATTGTATTTTAAAGCTTGGATCGATCTATGGATTCCGACAAATATCTAGAAGGGCAATCTATGCAAAGACCACCACTTTTTGAAAGTGATAGTTTTATTTATTGGAAAAATAGATTCGAAACATATGTTAAATCAAAAGATCTTGATCTTTGGCATGTTATTACTAACGGTGATTTTTAACCTATTGAACAAAATCCGGAAAACAAATTAGATGAGGTTATCCCTTTTGAAAAACAAAGTGATGAACTTAAAAGGAGACTTGCGAAAAATAACGAAGCTAAAATGGTTATTTACAACGCTTTGCCTAGAAAAGAATATGAAAGAATTTTCATGTGTAACACGGCAAAAGAAATTTGGAAAACTTTGTTAATCACCCATCAAGGTAATAACCAAGTCAAAGATAACAAGATCGACCTTTTGGTACAACAATATGAACAATTCGTTATTTCTGAAGACGAATATATAGATAGTGCTTTTGCTAGATTTAATACTATTATTACTAGTCTTAAAGCTCTTGATGAAGGTTACTCGAGCAAGAACTATGTTAGGAAGTTTTTTAGGGCTCTACATCCAAAATGGAGAGCAAAGGTCATGGCCATTGAAGAGTCAAAAGACTTGACATCACTATCTCTTGATGAACTTATCGGGAACCTCAAAGTTCACGAAACGATCATCAAGAAAGATTCCGAAATAGTCAAAGCTAAAGGAGAAATGAGATCTCTTGTTTTAAAGGCTAAGAAGGAATCTAGTGATGAGGAGTGTTTGACTTCCGGAAGTGAAGACGAAGAGTACGCCATGGCGGTGAGACTTCAAGAAGTTCTTCAAAATAAGAGGAAGATTTGTAAGGCAACCAATGAACGACAAAAAGCCCTTTCAAGAAGGATTGGTATGAGATGTTTGACTCCAGCGGAACTGGAGGTTCTGACAAATGAGTCTGCTTGATATCATCATCAAACATCACCATGTAAATATTTTTGAGAAAAGCAAAATACAAAAATATAAAACTTCAAAAAGAAAATACAAAATCAGAAAAACAGAAAATTTCCAAAAAGATTCTTCTCGACATGTCTCTTGGAATCGATAACATTTACGTGCTTAGAAATGTCGATTAACATTGACACGGGTGTGTAAATGAAGTTCGAGCGAGAGTTGCAAATAGTTTCAAAACATGTCATTTCTAATTTTCTAACATGGTTTATAACTTATCCTCACAATGAGAAAATTAATGTTTCTTGGTCTTGAGCTATTCTTATAAGACATTCAATGTTTTTAGCTCAAGAAAAAGGATAGTGTACGTTTCAGTGCGCTTACCCTTAAAGTTAGAAGAGAAGTCCTCTAACATATGGTTTTTCAAAACGTTGAACACGTTTTTTTTTCTCCATGACAATTCATAATCTTTCAAAATTGTTTGTTCAACACTCCAACCCTCACAATGTTTTCAAAAGACAACAATTTTTTAATTGGTCCTATTTTTGAGGGGGAGTTTTTTCTAAAAACAAAGTTTTAATGTTCTTGGATACATCGACAACGACAACTCTTATGTATTCAAACTGATAATATTTTCTCCCACGGAATTTTCAAGACATATTTTAATCACAAGGTATTTTAAAAACTAAGTGTTTATTATTTAA
>BQNB010060089.1:0-27552 GCA_026074375.1 Tanacetum coccineum | reverse complement strand
ATTGTATTCATCGATGATATTTTGATCTACTCCAAGAGCAAAAGGGAGCACGAAAAACACCTTAAGTTGATTTTGAAGTTATTGAAGGAGGAAGAATTATACGCCAAGTTTTCAAAGTCTGAGTTTTGGCTGTCGGAGGTACAATTTCTTGGTCACGTGATTGATAGTGAAGGCATTCACGTTGATACAGCTAAGATTGAGTCTATCAAGGATTGGGCGTCACCCAAGACACCAACCGAGATCTGTCAATTTTTAGGTTTGGCTGGTTACTACAGACGATTTATCGAAGGTTTTTTTAAAAATCGCTAGACCTATGACGAAACTGACTCAGAAATGTGTGAAGTTTGATTGGGGAGAAAAGGCAGAGGCTGCGTTCCATTTGTTGAAGCAAAAACTATGTAGTGCGCCGATTTTGGCTTTACCTGAGGGAAGTGAGAACTTCGTGGTATACTGCGATGCTTCACATAAAGGGTTAGGCGCGGTTTTGATGCAAAGGGAGAAGGTCATAGCTTACGCATCCCGCCAACTCAAGGTTCACGAGAAGAACTATACCACACACGACCTAGAGCTTGGTGCAGTAGTGTTTACCTTGAAGATGTGGAGACACTATCTGTACGGTACAAAGTGCGTCGTGTTCACTGATCACAAGAGTTTGCAACACATTATCGATCAGAAGGAGTTGAACATGAGACAACGACGATGGTTAGAGTTGTTGAGCGACTATGACTGTGAGATTCGATATCACCCAGGAAAGGCGAACGTGGTGGCTGATGCCCTGAGCCGAAAGGAAAGAAGTAAGCCGCTACGAGTTCGGGCCTTAGTTATGACTATTGGGTTGAATCTTCCTAAGCAGATTTTAAGTGCTCAATCGGAAGCCAGAAAAGAAGAGAACTTCATCAACAAAGATTTGCATGGCATGATTAACAGGCTAGAACCTCGTGCTGATGGTACATTATGTTTGAACAATCGAAGTTGGATTCCGCGTTTTGGTGACCTGAGAGCCTTCATTATGCAGGAGTCTTATAAGTCAAAGTATTCTATTCATCCTGGATCGGATAAGATGTACCAAGACCTGAAAAAGCTGTATTGGTGGCCCAACATGAAAGCAGAAATTGCCACCTATGTCAGCAAGTGTTTAACGTGTGCCAAGGTTAAGGTAGAATATCAGAAGCCGTCTGGTTTGTTGGTTCAACCGGAAATCCCACAATGGAAATGGGAGAACATAACGATGGACTTTGTGACTAAATTGCCAAAGACGGCAACCGGTCAAGACACGATTTGGGTAATCGTTGATCGTCTCACTAAGTCTGCTCATTTCTTGCCTATGCGAGAAGATGACACGTTAGAGAAGTTGACAAGACAGTACTTGAAGGAAGTAGTCTCAAGGCATGGAGTGCCAGTTTCGATCATCTCTAATCGTGATAGGAAATTCACTTCACATTTTTGGAAGACTCTTAATAAGGCATTAGGTACTCGATTGGATATGAGTACAGCTTACCATCCACAGACCAATGGTCAGAGTAAGAGAACCATTCAGACGTTATAGGACAATTTGCTGCCTTTACTCGACTTTGGAAAAGGTTTGGATAAACATTTATCGTTTTTTTTAAGGTTTGAATTTTCGTACAACGACAGTTACCATACCAGCATTTAGGCTACTCCATTTGAGGCGTTGTATGGGCGCAAGTGTCAATCACCTATCTGTTGGGCTGAAGTTGAAGATAGACAGCTCACTGGCCCATAGATCATCCACGAGACAACTAAGAAGATCGTTCAAATCAAGAGTCGTATCCAGCCAACACGCAGTGACCGTCAAAAGAGTTTGCGCCATGCGTTAAGATAGGAACACACCTTAAGGTTCAAGTGAGAATAAGTCAGCTGAAAGGGTCACCATGGAAAGGGTGGATACTCTTTGCACAACGGGAAAGTTGAACCCTCATTATATTAGACCTTTTAAGATCATTGCTAAAGTAGGAACCGTTGCTTACCAACTTGAACTCCGAGAGCAGTTGAGTAGAGTTCATAGTACGTTTCACGTCTCGAATTTGAAGAAATGCATGGTTGATGAACCTCTTGCTATACCGTTGGATGAGATCCAAGTTGACGACAAACTGCACTTCATTGAAGAACCCTCGAATCAGGACCATGAGGACTAAACGTCTGAAGCAGGAGCCATATTCCCGATTTGTCAAAGTACGCTGGAACTCTATGAGAGGTCCTGAGTTCACCTGGGAGCGTGAAGATCAAATGCAAAAGAAGTACCCTCATCTTTTCCCAATTTATGTGCCCATGGCAGAAACTACGTCATAAGCTTTGAGGACAAAGCTCTTTTAACAGGAAAAGGATGTGACACCCTATAAATTTATGTTCAATAATTTAGCCGTTTCCGTTTAGTAATTTGAATTTTTTTAAAGTTTCGTTTAATTTTAACTTTTTAATTTAACCGGAAGATTTCCGCCTTTTATCAAAGAATTCGTCGCCGAGGGAGTGAATCGGGGACACCTAACATTGTATATTTGGCAAATAGCCATGTTTTTATATTTCAAGGCAATATTTAAAATTTCATAATTTTTGGTGATACCGTTATTTGTTTCCTTACTTACGTGAATCGTGATTTGTTTAAAATATGAGCACATGCATGGAGAACTTGGAAATTAAATCAAACATGAAGCACTAGTATCCTAAAATGTTGGAGACTATTTTGGTCCCCTCCCCCCCACCCTTGCTCACGTCCAAACAAGCACCCCCCATAGAACCTTAGATGCAAATTTGAATTCAAAACATAAGACAAGATTCCAACTAGCCATATGTCCTTGCTAAAGTAGATTGGGAAGATCATTTTAGTCCCCTCATCCCCTTTGTTATGGGTTTGATGTTATGGGTTTAAGGTAATTAGGGTGATTGTCCTACCCCATGGCGCACACACATACACACTCTTAGTGTGTGAAGCAATTATGCATATTTACCATTTACATCTCATTTTCTCATTCATATCTCACACACAATACTCATATCTTTCTCTCTTCTTGTGTTTGTTGTCCGAAAATACACACACACATATATAAACTCATAATTTTTCATTTTTAATAAAAAAACTCTTAAAGATTTGTTGAAGGTTTGATCATTTGTATCATTCGGGTATTAGTTAAACAACATTTGGGTTGTTTTAGTCTTGTTCTTCTTCTTAAAACCTTCAAACTTTGTAAGTATTCAAATCTTTTAATAACTTGTACTTTCATAAACATCTTGATGCATAACATTAGCTGTACAACTTATTTTGTAAAAATAAAGATTTTAAAACTACATAAACCTTAAAAGGTTATGCTTATGGTTCGAAATATATAACAAGAAACATAAGGAAATCATAGTTTTGTGATCGTGGTTAATATTTCCGGGAATAAAAAATAGTCCTATAAATTACTTATTGTATTCGGCTATTGAATAAGCCTTTTTGGAAAAACTTATTTTTATTTTATTGAGCTTAATGGGCTTATGTTTGGTTTGGCCCAACTAAAAAAAGAAAGGAGAAGTGTTTGTTTAGCTTATTTTGTTTCGGCTTATATTTATTAGCTTATTATCTAGCTTATTTTGAATGGACAAAATGGTGAACTTATTCGGCTTAATAAATAAGCCTGAAAAGGCTTTTAGCCGCGTCCCACATCTAAGGCCCAACACCAAGAGCTTATTCTTGAGCTTAATTGTTCGACTTATTTATGCTTGGCTTATGTGAGCTTATTGATGAGCTTATTATTAAGTCACAGTTTGAATTATTTAATGTTTTAGCCTTTATCGAACTATATGATAGTTAAAAAAACCAATTTTTTGGACTTGCCCAACATAAATACAAGACACCAAGGCGTAAAGCTACGATGTAGCTTATTGAATAAGTTCATGAATAGATTATTTAATAATAGTGTATGACTTAGATGCTATACGTTTAACTTATTTTGAACGTTAGACGTTACGATAATAAGATTAGGTTTATTGGGCCCTAAAACCTAATAAAGGTTCCGAAATGGCCCTTTTGAAAAATTAAAAAAGGAGATTGATGATGTATAGTTTTAATTATGAAAAGTGGATTGAAAAGTGATTTGAAAAATATTTTTTTATTAAAGTCTAACGACTTTGGAAAACTGAAACACGAACGGTCCATGCCAAATTTTTAGAAATTGGTTTATAACTTAGTAAATACTAAGGAAAACCGCACTGAAAAAACTAGATACACGGGAATTTTTAATAAAGTGCCAGACAATATAATATTAGTATATTTATATATAAATGTATAAATATGTATTATAATATAATTAATATATAAAATATATATTTTTACTTAGACATATATGTGTATGTAATATTAATATACATATTATTATTATTCGTTTTACTTACGAAAACATTTTAATTACTATACGATCACAAACATAAATTTTTAGAAATATATTAACAAAAGTACACTAGTAAATCCTTATGCATTATCCGCAATTCTACACTACTCCGATATTAAACCAAACCTTCGTTTCATAGGTTGTCTTTACGAACCGTCGTTCGTTATCGTGTGATTTTATTCTAGACTATTCTTCTTCGATTCACCAATCAAGGTGAGTTCATAGCCCCACTTTTACTCGTTTTGAATAATTGTTTTATAACTTGGGGTGAGAAACATTGCTTGCTTTTAAAACTGGACACAAGTACTATACGTGAGAAATTCCCCGTTTACGTGTTGCCTAAGTAGCGTTTAGACCACTATTGCCCGACTTATCATGAACTGTTAATCACCTTTAACCGACTGGCTGGTTAAGTGAGCGCGAGTGAATAAATAGATCTATTGGGACTAATTATCCCTATCCGGGTAAGAAGCACTTACTAGTTCGAGTTTGCCAAGAACTAACGGATATATGTCATGTCAAAACTAGTTAGGTGGTCTTTGGTCGGACACCTGAAGGGCAAGCCTTATATAGCAGTGTACATGCTATCTTTTAGTATTAGCTTCGGTGTCATGAGCTTAGTGCAACGTAAATGCCTCTTTATGTGAAGTTGTATCTCCTATAACTGTCGCATACGTTTTGATAATCTTGTGGTCCACATTAATTACATTTGAACTAAACCTATGAATTCACCAACTTTATGTTGACGTTTTAAGCATGTTTTTCTCAGGTGCTTAGCATGGATGTCGTTGCTTGACTTATGTGAAGTCTATTTGCCCGGACCGGTTTACTAGAAATTTATCTATGTCTTCAGACTACAAATGTTGACTTATTTTGAAGCCTTCCGTATTTTTAACTTTTTGAATCTTTTAACTTTGATCAATGTAAAACTTATTAATATTTTGAATTTATGCAACGGTGTTTATTTTTCAGACGTACCCTTAGAGGTCATTCTTTATGCTTTGTATTTGAGATATTCAGTGACGTCACGACCCCCGCACTAGAATCGGCGGGAACCTATTTGGGGTGTGACACAATCACCAACCTAGCAACCTTCTAAAAGGAGAAAAACTCCTACCTCCAAATCAAAGGCTAAAAACACCGAGTTGAAGCGTTGGACCTAACTTTCAAACGCCTATGATTTTCAAAAACAATCGGTGTCTGGTTCTCATTGACGACCTACATAAAGTATGTGCTTTACTAACAAACCCAAGAATGATTAACTTGGGCACCCATATTTGCTAACATAAGGGACCCATAAAATAATCAGGACCTAACGGCTGTGAATTCATATTTGCAGTAGGTGTGTCTTAGATGCGATCTACTACGAACCACTTCTCTCTACGATTTGGGAGCACCCCGACTATCATAAGTGATCGCAGGAACTCACTCTGCAATGACCAATTTACAAAAGTCACTGCTTAAGTATGGAGTAACTCCTCGTCCTCTCCCACCTCTCTCCAGTGATGTAAGTGGTCGTAGTATCCGGCATATCACCCACAAACAAGTGGGCAAGTTGAGGTGTCAAATCGTGGTTTAAAGCGTATTCTGAAAGAACAGGGTGTATTGGAGAAAATCGTGCCTCCTGGTCGATAAACTAGATGAGCTTTATGGCCTATCCGCACTGCGTACTAAACACCCCGGGTGTTACTCCATAAAGCTTGTGTACGGGAATCATGTCATCTACCGATCGAGCTAGAGCACAAAGCCTACTGGGCTCTCAAGCATACCAATTTTGATATTCAAACAGCGGGTGATCACAGGAAAGTTCAACTGAATGAACTAAATGAACTTCGTGATCAGGCCTACGAGAACTCTCTGATCTATAAAGAGAAAACCAAGAGGATACACGATGCTAAGATCAAAAACCGCGTTTTCAACGTTGGTGATCGTGTCCTCCTCTTCAATTCTAGACTAAAGATTTTTCTCGTAGCAAAATTGAGAATCCTTTGGTCTGGAGTGAGGCTGGAACCATTCACCGTTGTCCAAGTTTTTTGTTTTGTTCCTTATGGCACCGTCGAGCTATCTCAAAACTAAAAAAGACTCCGGGGCCCAACTTTAAGTGAATGTCTCGTATCAAACATTACTTTGGGAGGGACATCCAACCGAGGTTGTCAGATCTCCAACGTTCCCCAATGGACCAATAAATTCCGGGGTCGGGTCAAAGCGTCGGGGACCTAAAAACAAGCGCTTCGTGGGAGGCACCCCATCTTATTCCGTAGTATGTAATAAATAATTGTTTTTGGTGAGAAGGTTATATTTGTCCATTACCCATGTCTTCCATGTTTTGTGTGGTTTGTATGTATGTCCAGTATCCCGGATGGTGCAGCTCTCGATTCTGTCTTTTTTACCCTCGAGCTTCACTATCCTCAGCATCATCATTGGGAATTCAGTACCAAATCTTATCGACTAACGTTATAATCTTTTGGCACACTTCAAAAACGTCCAATAGATTTACGTAGGTACCCCCCATTGAAACATCGAGGACGATGTTTAGTTCTAGTAGGGGGGGGAAGCTTCCGATTTGGATTTTGCCTCATTCGTTGTTATCACAAGATCCCCCGTTTTTACAAGATTTTTGCCTGCAGTCGTTGTTATCACATAATCCCGTTTTACCACCAAATTTTTGCAAAAATACCAAAAAAAAAAAAAAAAAATTTAAAAAATTTCAAAAATAGAATAAGTGTTTTTGTCTTTTTTTTGGGTAGAGTAAGAATAAATTTTTGACTCGATCGGGCGTGTTGAGCCCTAGCTAGTTCTTTTAGGCCAAAGCTTTCACGAATTGCTTTGAATTCTTAAGTGAAGAACGAGAAATGATAGAGTTAAATATAAGTGTATGTGTCAAGCAAGATTCGTCTAAAAACTTATATGAATAACTTGTGTTCTTTTTCTCCCATAAGCTTCTAATCCGCCTAATCATACGTGTTCGATTCAATTCGGCTAAGTCAATCGATGTTTTCAGAAAAAGCTTCAAATTTGTGACTTGATTCTTTAAAAGCAAAAGTTTTGAAAAGATTTAATGCCAATAAAGCATACATTTGATTATATGGAGCAAGTAATAGATGTGTCGTGATATCCCACTCCGCTAACCACGAGGTGGGGGTTCAAACTAAGACATCTTTGCTTCTAGGGACTTGGTGTGTCGTGATATCTCACTTGGAAGAAAGGTCTAGGTGAGGGTTCAAACTAAGACACTAATCCTTAGCCATATTAGGAAGAAGGTGTTGATGTGATTTCCCACTACGCTAGCAACGGGGTGGGTTTTCAAACTAAGAACACCGGACGTTGGTTGTGATATCCTACTAGGGAGCGAGGCCTAGGTAGGTGTTCAAACTAAGCAACGCATTCCTAGCTTTAAGAACTTAAAAAAAAAAAAAAAAAAAAAAAAAAAAAAATAATAATAATAATAATAATAATAATAATAATTTTGAAGTTCTATAAAATCAAGTTGCAAAGTCTTAATAAATTGTTGCTTTGAGTCACGATTCATTTTGTGACTATGAGAATAAGTTGATCTATGGTTGAGTTAAATCGAGCACACACACGTAATCATTTATCCATGTCGGGAGTTCAAAAGTTCACAAGTCATAAGTATGAGGGCTTTACACCTAAACTTATATCGACAATGATCTCGTTTAATTGCTTGGCTTAAGACTAGTGAAAAATCGGGGACGATGAAATTTTCCGTCAGGACATCCGTAGATCATTCTATGGACGTTTCTCACTCTATGATCCCATTGTGAGTTAAATAAGAAAGACAAACCATTCAAAAATCCAAAAAAAAAAAAATTAGAGTAGTCAATGTACATACAAAATAATGGTGTTAATCGGGATTTGTCGAAGCTATTGATTCTTTCCTTTGACAAACACTTTGCTACTTTTCAAAGTTATTAGTCGGAGGGGGTCAAGAGTCTTAGTTTTCGTAAATGCTTACTTCATAGCATTGCGTGAGGACACGGCAATACCTTAGTATGGGGGATTTTGGTATGTGCTTAAATACACATACCTTTTACCTTTAAAAACGAGCTGAAATAACCAAAAACGGACTTAAAATGCCAAAGATACGCTTGTTTTGCTAAATGTATTGTGCAGGAACGGATAACCAAGAAAAGGACGAAAAACAAAGCCAAAACGACAAAACCAGGCACGGAATGGAAAAGCTGTGAAAGACAAAGCCAAAGCAAAGCCAAAGACCAGAAAAGTCAAAGTCAAAGTCAACTCAACAAATTAACAGTCAAAACCGGAGCCGTAATTGAAGAATACTATTGGATGCAATCTCAACCCATCTGATGGGCCGGGAAAGCCCAATAGTATATTGATGAAGACTGTGAAGACCAAATGGGCCCTCAATCAATGACAACAGCCCATTTGTGTGCAATTGACAGAGACTATGAAGACTTTGAAGGCCCGATCCTAGCCCTTGAACAAGCCAATCTCAGCCATTGTACACACAAAACCCACCCAAACCTTATTGGGCCCAAGCACACCCAGTTGGGCCCAATACATAACCCAAGCCCAGACCCTGGCCCAAAAACAATTTTTATAAAACCTTAGGGACTTAAATTGTCAATTCTGAAAATTGTTTTATAAAAGAAAAGTGTTTTAAACATGAAAGGGACTGAATTTGCAATTTTACAAAATTGATTTCTCTTTATAAAAGGCAAGGGCCGAATCTGCCATTTGTTTATTCTTTCTTTAACTCTTTGTTTTTAAAACACAAGGGCCCCTTTTGCCACTTTCCAAACTCGTGTATAACTAAAAGAAAAGGGAACAAACGAAATGGCAAGTTAGTGAAAAGCGAGGGGTTCTTCTTGTGCACTCGAAACCTTTAAAAACCTGCCAACCAATCACCTCTTCCCCCTCTCAACCTTTCCCGCCAAACCCCTTGAACCCCCCAACATCACGAGATACCACCCCATTCTTTTACCCAAACCTTCCCTTAATCCAGTCCCAACCTAAACCCACCTTCCACTACCTCTTAATCTTGCCATGTTGGCAATCTCACCAAACCCGAAGCACCATCAATGGTGGGGATTGAGCTTAAAAGAAACACAAAAGAAATGGAGGGCTAGGATTTGTTGCTGAGGCTTCACTCACACAAGAAACACAAAGAAAGAAGCTGTGAAGACCTTGGACTTCTATATAAACAAGAAAACACACCCGAAGACATATACTAGTTTTTTTCTTAGCTTATTTTTATTCAAATTTTAATCAACTTGTAATTTCGATTTCCAGCTTTCTTTTCAAGTGTATTGTACTGTTTTTAAAATTCTAATTCAAGTTTTGGAGTTGAAGTTGAGTTTCTTGTTATTTTCAATAAAATTCGGCTCTTAAATCCCTTGTTAATCTAGCAAATTTGTGTTACCTTGTTTCTTTTTAACCCTACTGTCACTAACATCAATCTACCTTAATTATTTTTAAGTAAAATCAAGTAAAAAAGCTTTTTCACTTAGTTAAGGGGGTGTTTGGTTTAAGCTTGAAAATGGGTCATTTGGGGTATGGAATGGGTCACAAGCACTCAGCCAATTTAGGCTGAGTGTGTGGGGTTAATCTAGCCACTTACATCACTATTTTTAGTTCTAAAATAAGTTTTTAAGTCATTTTGGTTTTCTGTCAAAATTTGAATAAGCAAAAGTGAGCCTAAAGTACTCAAGCTGTGTAGACAGCTTAAGCACTCTTTGTTGTGCTTATTATGGTTGTTTCTAGCCTTTTTAGAACACCATTTGTTCTGTCCCCTTTAATTTGACCATACAAGTCAAAAATTTGTCTTTGCAAACTTTTTAAGAACCCCCAAGTTTAAGCTACAAATTCAGCAGCTTATATTGCTTTCTAAACCCTCATCCTTTGGAAATAAGCTCACTAGTCATCCTTTTTAATCTGTTTATGTTTGGTTTTGGGTAAGAAGCACTCTTGGGCTTATTTTCATAAGCCACAAAAAGCCCCTTACCACTGTTTGGCAGCTCCCCTGGTGCTGAGCACCATATTCAGCCCCATTTTCTAGCTTATTTAGATATTAAGTACCTAGGTTCTTTTTGCTTTTTCATATAGCCTATAGATAGTTCTTTAAGTCTCCTTTAGCTTATAGCTTACCTAGCTTATTTAGTTAGCTTATTTAGGCCTTAAAGTCACCATTTTTCTGTTTTATTTTAAAACTGTCAATTTAGCTTATTTGTGTATTAGCTTATTTTAGGGCTCATTTCTGTTGAATTTAGTTAAAATAGGTAGACATAGCTTAGTATTGTTAGTTAAATCCATTTTCAGCTTATTTTGAGCTCTTAAGCTCCAAGAAAAAGCTCAATAAGCTTTTTAAGCTTATTAACTTTCTGTCATACAAAAAGCTCACTTTTCTGGCATATTCAGCCCACTTCAGCTTATGCACCTTTTATAGAAAATGTTGCCATTAAGCCCCTTTACAACTTTCCTGTTTTGACTTTTTGATAATAAGCACTTTGGACCCACCTTGTAATCGGGTTCTCCTTCAGGGACCATTTGTGTAATTTCCTCTTTTATAGTTCCCTTTGTTAATCCCCTTTGTTAGTTCCCTGTTACTTCATTAGTCCTTTTGTCCTTTCACTGTTAGTCCCTTAGGTTAACCTTAGTTAGTTTATTTAATTTAATTAATTTAAATTAGGTTTAGATTTAATTAGTTTAATTACTTTTAATTGCTACAGTAACTTTTGGGCATTTTTACATTTTTAGTTTTGTTAACTTTTTCTTTATTTAATCTGATTTTTTTTAGAATTTTTAGACTTTTATTTTTTATTTTCTTTGTTTTAATTAGTATTTAATATTTAAAAAATCATAAAAAATACAAAAATTAACAAAAAATTATTTTTCTTTTTTAGAAAATTTTCTTTAATCAAATAGTTTGTAGGAAAATTATTAAAACTTGTGTAGGGTGATTTTTGCCCAAATTTCAGTTCCGGGCTCGTTTACGAGTTCGACTTTTTCGTTTCTTACCGTTTTGTTCGCTTTTTAACTCCGATTTTGAAATTTTTTACATTTTCTTTTAAGTTAGAATATTTTTAATTTATTTAAATTTTAAAATTAATTTTATGACTTTATTTTTGTAATTTTTAGTTTTAGCTTGCGATTTAATTCCCGGTAGTCTATAATTGCATGTTTAATTTAGTTTATTAGTTTTAATTATTTTAGTTAAGTATTTTTAGCCTAATTATGTTCCCCGTAGTATATTTAAGGTTCCCATTTTCCACTGCTTGTTTCCCGTAGAATAATTTTAGTTTTCTTTAATTAATTTTAGTTTATCTAGTTAAAAATCAAAATCATTTGTTTCTCAATTCAAATCATCAATTCATTCGTATCGATTTACCATTCCAGCCTCGTTGGGGATTTACGACCCGGGAAAACTCTATACTACTTCTCGGTATCATTGACTCTGCTTTTGGACTATCCTTACTATATATTTGATATTTTATTATATTGTATATATTTTAAGGTGTAGTCTGAGCTGATCACCACCAAAATAACAAAACTACCTCAAAGTACATGGTTTTTAATGTTTGAACTTTCAAAATAAGAAAAGAAAAAAGAGTTGTCCTCAGATAAGATATCATCATCTACCTCTCCACTTAAATAGTTTACCATGCATGCAAAAACATTTTTTTTTTGTTATCTGGGTTTTCGACTCGATATTGCGAGCCTACTAATCACAGGGCTACTGTAACACCCCCAAAATTAGGTCGCAGCGGAATGTATTTCCGGGAGCGTTACTTCATGATCCCATTGCACAAGTCAGGAGAGAACGACCTCTAACTGAGTCGTTTGAAAAGAAATCTTGTAAATTTGGACTCCAATGCACATCAAGTATGTCATACATCTATTTCACCTGAGAAAAATATGCTTAAAAGTGTCAACATTAAAGTTGGTGAGTTCATAGGTTTTTGTAAGTATGAATGTAAATCCCAAAACTATATATATAGGTTTACTGTGTTACAAGTTTCGCCCATACAAGACTTGCAACGCATAAACCTACATATATAGGTTTCCTTATATAAAATCCCAAAATGTTTCAAGTATATATTGTAATGAACACGATATCCCAAAATGTTTCAAGTAGATATTATAATGAACACAATATCCAAAAATGTTTCAAGTAGATATTATAATGAGCACAATATCCCAATTAGTTTCAAGTATGTAAGAGAAATGATTACGATTACTCTAAGTTCATGGAAACTGCGACGTAGACTTGTAAGTATGCCACTTTATTCAAGGCACGGTAAATGTTCATTAGTATATAGTTGTTGGTCATGTAGACACCAATCCATTCATATCCGACATGGTATAACGTTCGTTAGTTCGATCTCGAACTAGTGAGAGCTAATCACCCGAACGGGGGTTGTCAATCCCCAATAGATCTATTTTATAACATTCGCGCTCACCCTCCAAGTGATTTACAGTTCATGAAACCTAAGCTAATCCGTAATTATTCGAGTAAAAGTCAAGTATGTGTTTACGTCCAAAAAGTAAACCAAGTATTGTATCTCATCGCATGACAAGTAAAGAAGTGCATAAATCAATTTGTAATCAACCAAGTAAATGTATTTATAATCAAGCATGTTCTCACCCCAAAACTTATAAAACAAATCATGTAAAACGTGGGGTTATGAACTCACCTCGAGTGAGCTAATATCAAGTATATCACGCAAAATGCGTCCGATAATCGTCGAAAGCAACCTAATCCAATATAGGTCGAATCAGTACTCAAGTACGTTGTCTAACAACTACCATATACAATCCTATATAGTTATCATCATATTATCGTTCGGGCTATCATAATCAAGAGGTCATGACATGACGTACGAGGAGCTAGGATACTTTAAATCGTAAATCCAACAACTCGTCAATACGCCATCCGAAGAGGCCTCATTATGAAATTCCCTAGTAATATAGCACTTTGATAACTAATAACACATATATCTCTATATAGCTATATCACCATCTAATCGTTTTAGCGAAATCATATTTATAAGGTAAAAACGTTTATAATTACGCCTTTAGCAAAAATGACATAACTTTGTCGTTTTTAGTCCGTTTCTCGCGTTTCTTACGCCCACGCTTTCGTAGTAAGACGAGTGATCATAAAATCACATTTTTAGGTTTTCATGATTCTGATGTGAATAGTGTTTTTACTGTTCATTACAGATTATAACTTATTAACGCAAAACCCGTAAATGCCGTATCTTATTCGTTATAGCTCCGTTTTTAGCGATTCTTTCGAGCACGTTCTTGTAATTGAAAGTTTTATCATATTATTGATGTTTATAAAGTATAAGTTTCTGTGGTGAATAGTACTTTTTATAAAAATTGTTTTATAAAAGTATTAACTATCGTAAACTTGTAAATAGCGTATCTTCTTCGTTATTAATCGGTTTTTCGAGTTCTTTATGACCCCTCGATCCTTGTGACATGTAGTATTTTATAAAATCATAAAACATATATGTAAATTTCGAATTACAAACAGCCCCTTAAGATATTTTTCTCAAAATGTGTTTAAAACTTGTTTTTAGGACTTTTTAGCTTTACCACTTTGTTACAAACCCATTAGAACCCTTAATATCTTATGTCTTACATATATTAGGTCCATTAGGTCATGTTTTGTCCAAGATTTCAAGATAACAAGTGTTCTAATCTCACTTTTAATCAAAACCCATTAAAGAAACCCTAAATGGTGATTTAGCTAAAAACCCTAATTTGCACTTAAACATGTTTACTCTTAAGCATCATGTTAAAACACTTATACATCCCTTTTAACATCATATTAGCATCCATGTGACATGTAAATAAGTTCACAAAACATTAATCATAAGTAAAAATTCATTTTACATATTCAAGAGTACCCTAGATGGTGATTTAACTAAGTAAAGCATATGAACACATAAAATCTTAAATAGAATAGAATTAAGCATTTGATATAACCATGTGTGGATGAGTAGAGATAATAATATACAATCACACCTTAGTGATTAACACTCTTGCGGCTTGAAAATATAAAATGAAAACCCAATTATCCTAATAAACCCTAATCTTGCAATATCTTGGTAAGAACCCTTTCAAAGCTAACCAAAACCTTCATTCATCATAGAATACCTTAAGTAAAGATATGATAAACACTAATAAGGTGAAAGAAAATCAGCTACGGATTGTAATTGGGTGTTTTGAGCCTGGCCTAATATAGAATGAAATAGGAGAGTTTTTTTCTTGTTTAACACTTTGCAAATGACATCCTATTGTTACTTGCTAGCTTATATAATGAAAATATCTAATCTAACCTAACCATGGTCACTTACTACTCATTAGTATGAATGGTTTCCTATAATATCTAGATATTTATAATATCTAGATATTTAGGGCAAGTTGATAATTCTTGGTCCTATCTTGAAAATTTCGGCCACATACTCATATAAGTGATGTTATATTGATTATTTTGTGTATTGGGTATAAACGTGGGTATTTGTTTAAGCGTAGAAAAGTTTTGGTGATCCCGGGAATGCCTAAACGTAATTTATCGCGAAACGTAAACGTTTTACGTAACCGACAAAAATAAAATATAAAAAGTTGATTACTACTTTCCTAAAAGTAGTATATGGCTTGCTTGATGAATTCTTTAATTCGTTTGGTGTCCGTTTACATTAATCGTTGATTTTTAGTTTACGCGATTTAACCTGATACTTAATATTAAAAGCGAACGCGTATGAGAGAAAATAACCTGAAAATACAGAATGTTACACAACAGGTCACTAATTACCATCTGTATTTGATTTGGATACATGTTGAAGGTATTAAGGAGTGTCTGAATGACTCATAATCCGAAGCAGTAGAGATTAAAATATGTACTGTAATATATTAACCCCCTTAATGTTTAGATTTACTTTCACAATCTCGCATGTGATAACTAGATTTCTACTATGTGAGTCAATTATGGCTTTTTGTAAGAATTTAAACTCATGATTTGTCCTCCAATTATTTGGTAGTTAGCAATTTATCAAATTCATTATAAATAAAACTTCAAACGGATTATTGACGACTTTAGAATAGGATCATTCGTATAGAAACTTTCGACAGATGAAACAAGTGATGAACCATGACCATTTGCACTTTGACCAGTTTCCTTGAAGCTTTAATAATTCCATCCATGCATCAAGATGCATTTTAAAAACTTAAAAAACTCATCTTTATCCTTATTGCCTTAAAAAATAATTTTCACTACAAACCGCGAATTAAGACGGTACATCCAACTAACCGGTTGAGTGGGTATTGTAATTATATTGACTGCCACTGTTAGCATATTAGTACAGAAGACAAATCTTAGCAACGATTTAAATATGAAAAGGAGGGTTGCCTCATAAAACATACTCAAATAAACTACATGAATATTCATAATTCCAATTTAGTTAACATGTAATACTTATAAAGGAAAAGTAGTATAAAGATGAAATTAAACACTGCCTGGGGCCCTTTCAATGAGATACTATTAAGGAATATCAGGAGTAACATTCTCAAAAGATTACTTCACACATGGCTTGGCTGAAGGGCTTGCCGGTTTGCATAGGGTGGCCATATCCTTTATGATAAAACTGTAAAAGTTTTTAGTTTTTCCTAGTATAACTACGAGGCATGTCAGACCCGTGGCGAGCACACGGTCTTGAGTCAACTTTTTTTCTCATGTGGTTTGCTTGCATAATGATTCTTGTTTAAATTTTGATGCGTTTAGTCAGATTGTGTAAACTTTAGGATTGTCCGTGTAATGTTTAGATGCGTTTGTTGAACCCATGCAAACCCGTGCGATGCACACGGGTTGTAATCTAAGTGTTTATTGCTTAATGATTCAGGCTACTTAAAAATAAGCTTAAGAAAGGAATAGTAATAAATAAGTGATATTTAAACTTTTTTCATCCGTGAAATACATGTTCGACCAATGTCAAATAATATTACATCTCAACAAATTCTACATCTTATATATATACTACGGACCGACTCGTAGCTTGCTCAGAAGTAAAACGAATAGACAAACAATAAAATAGCAATCAATAATAAAAAAATATACAATAAATACATAACGTAGTAAAAAAACCATGCACATCCTAATTTGGTAGAGTTTATATAGTGACTCTAAGTGAGGATATGAAGAAATTTTATAAATACAAAGCTTTGATTTTCTTATAAACTGAAACGATAAAGTTTGTTAAAGAGATAATGGAAGCTAAAAAGACTAAAAAGGTTGCACGATAAATGAATTCACATAAAAAATGCATTGATCACTATCATAATATTCCATGATAATTGGACTTTCAGTATGCATTTTTGGGTGTTGTACTTATGGCTCTCCTCTGGGTGAGACCAAATCATTAAAGATACAAACCCCAATAATTATAGGGCTCCAATCTTTTTAGTATACCATATGATCATAGGCATTTATTCACATGGAGAATGTAACAATATACAAAGTCTGTGTTAACCACTACACAATATAACATTAATAATAACGACACACATAAATTACTTATCTATACCAACCAAGAAAAAAAAAGTTCTAAAAGCTAAAAGCTAATTTCGAAACTTCGGGGTTCCCTACATGGGGATTCCTTAATTTTGACCAAAATAAATACCGAACACTGTTCGATAGGACCGAAATTCCAGGTTCCTTTCATGGGACCCTAATTTTGACCAAAGAGAGAAGAGAAGACTATCTTAAAACAAAGAAAACAATAGTTCTAAAGCCTAAAGCCTAAAGCTTAAAGCCTAAACCCTAAAGCCTAAAGTCTAAACAATGTACCGAAATTTCTTTCCCTTTCAGGGATCCTTACTTTCGAGTCAAAATAGGAATATCAAACACTGTTCGAATTGGACCGAAATTAACCGGGTTCCCTTTCATGGGGATCCCTAATTTCGACCAAGAGAGAAGAGAGGAGAGGTATGGGATGAAAAATGAGGTTTAGGGACCCCCTATTTATAGTGTTAGGATTAGGGTTAGCTTTGAGAAAAAAACTACATAATCTTGACACAAATGATCCCTCCCTCATTAATACTTTGACACAAATGGTTCCTCCCTCATTAATACTGCTGCATTAAATGTAAAAACTCTACATATTTTTCGGTATAATCATGGAAGCATGGGGTACTCCTCAAGATGTTTATCAATGTATGCAGTAGGGTTTTGTACTTATGGCTCTCTGGGTGAGACAAATCATTTAAAGATACAGCCCCATTAAATTTAGGGGCTCAATCTTTTACTATAATAGATGTTGTGACTAAGAACCAAACTTTTCCCAGGTATATAAATTTTTGTAACTTCATAAATTCATATTAGATACGTCATCAACTTAAATATTCATAAAAAGAACACAACATATGCAAACCCCATACGTGCACGGGTATTATTACTAGTTGTTCATGATGTAAATATGAGTTGTTTTTAATTTTTTATTGCCATAACTGAAATATACCTTTTGTTAACATATTGAGTAAACTCCAATCAAATACAACTAAAAAACTAATCTCCAACCTAAATATATAATACAAGTCAAAACAAATAATAAAACCAGTACAACATATAATAATTACTAAACTATACAAAAAGGGAGGTGATTTGCACACTCTTTTAATTTATTTGCACACTCAAAATTATATGTCATGCCATTTATAACCTTAGAGCAAGGGGTGTCGTGGCTAAGAAAGTTTAGCCATTTGGGCCCCATTGAGTGCCACATCATCGCCACACCATTTCAACACAACAACTCAAAATACCTCATATCATACACAAACCAATAACATTTGCGCCCTACCATCCACCATTTTATCTTTTTTCCCATATTATTTTTCCTATTTTTGTGGTAAACATTGGCCCACTAGTACTTTTCCTTTGTCTTTTTTTGCGTTGGTTAACCGGCTAAATGAAAGTGGCTAACATTTGGCTAAGGGTTAGGGTGTGGTGGCTATGAAATGGCGAATGCCATGTAAGAGTGGCGAAGCAAAAAACCATGACACCGTTCGCTCTTAGTATTTGTGCTTTAATTTCCACACTCCACTAAGTAATTTAAGGGCATAAATGACAAAACACACACATTTTGAGTGTGCCAATTAATAAGTAGAGTGTGCAAATCACTTCCCATACAAAAAGCAGGGAGCCCGGTTTCGAGAATTTAATGCACGACCTGACCCGTCTACCCGGTTTAATTAAATGTCGGGTGCATTAAGTTGCATTAAATGCACCGGGTTGACCCGACCCGGATGCATTTAATGTGCCGGGTCGACCCGACCCGATCCGATTTTTTTATTTTTTTTAAATTTTTTTGTTTTTTTTCAAAATATCCTCTCGCACTTTTTGAGTTATCAGTCTGTTTCTTTTATGAATAAAAAATTTTCGTTTTTTTAAAGACTCTATCGCACTTTTTTAGTCATCGGTATGTTTTTTTTATGAATAACAACAAAACTAAGCATCGGGTCCACCCTACCCGGTCCGACCATGTTTTTTTTTTAATCCATTCAAATATTTGGGAATTATGGTCGGCGGTAACATGTCTTTGATTCGGTCATGGGACGATTCTATCAACAAACTCAAAGCGAGACTTTCTAATTGGAATGTTAGATATTAGAAAAAGACTCGGTCACCCATTGTATTTTACTGTTTATTATAGCTCGTAGTTTAATAGTTAATAGTACGTTTTTCAGTTTTAAGTCGGGTACGAATACCCGGTATATTGTAAGTACTATATATAGCCTCTTCCAACTTTGGAAGAGGCAAGCTAGTCATAATTTCATTTACAAAGAAAACACTTTCTCTCTCTAGAATATATTCTCTCTAGTGTTTCTCTCTCTAGAAACTAGCCAGATCCAAGAATCGACCCCGTGTTATGATATAGGATATACCACATGGAAGCTTAAAACTTTGTCAATTGGAGGTCGCCTAACTCTCCTTAAGTCGGTGCTTGGTTCTACCCCTATATACAACATGTCTCTTTACAAGGTGCCTAAGACTGTGCTTTCTTCAATGGAGGCTATTCGCAGGAATTTTTTTAATGGTATTCGGGAAGGAGAAAGGAAGATAGCTTGGGTTAAATGGACAAAGGTCCTAGCTTCTAAAAGAAATGGAGGTTTAGGAGTCTCTAGCTTCTTTGCGTTAAATAGAGGGCTCCTCTTTAAATGGATGTGGCGATTTTTATCTCGAGATGACTCTTTGTGGGCTCGATTCATTCAAGCCACCCACGGTTCAAATACGCAGGTTATTTCGGCTTCCTATCCCTCTCTTTGGAACACTATCATCAAAGAGGTAAACACTCTTAAGTCGCAAGGTATTGATTTTCTCTCGCATTGCAAGATTCGTGTTGGCAACGGTAGAAATACCAACTTTTGGAAGGATCCATGGATTGGTGACTCTCGTCTTTGTCTTATGTTTCCTCGCTTGTATGCTCTTGATATCAATAAAGATGATTCGGTGGCAGACAAATTGAATAACCCTTTCGGTTCTTCCCTTCGTCGTGAAGTGAGAGGTGGGGCTGAATCCACTCAATTTTCTCATCTCCTCGATCTGCTTGATAATGTTATCCTTTCCAATATGGATGATCGGTGGGTTTGGGATCTCAATGGTGATGGTATTTTTCGTGTTAAAGATGCTCGCTATCTTCTTGATGATTTCTTTCTTCCTAAAGTCGATATTCCTACTAGATGGGTTAAGTTCATCCCCATTAAGCTTAACATTTTTGCTTGGAAGGTCTCGTTGAATCGTCTTCCTACTCGGCTTAATCTGGTTCGTCGTGGAGTTTCGGTGGCCCCTGTTTCATGCTCCATTTGCCTTGTTGGTCTTGAAGACCTGGACCATCTTTTATTTGGTTGTAACATGGCGTCTGACATTGCTCGCTCCATTTGCAAGTGGTGGAATTTGGTTTGGTCTCTTTTTGTTTCTTACTCTTCATGGCTTTCGTGGTTCAAGGATATTCGGATGCATTCTAATCCGAAAATGGTGTTGGAAGGCGTTTTTTACACGGCTTGGTGGAGTATTTGGTTGTTTAGGAATCAACTTCTGTTTACGGAGTCTCACCTTAAAAAAGAAGTCATCTTTGACGATATCGTTAGGCGGTCTTTTTTATGGTGCTCTTCTAGGGGAAACAATCTTTTAGATGAGATAGTTGGCTTCAACACCCATACTTGATTCCGTTGTAATTTCTATTTTGTTTCTTCTAGCTCCTTGCTAGTTGTTTTTTAATAAAATTGTCGTTCAAAAAAAAAGACGTAACATATATTGATGTCAACAATTTAATATAGACCCAATACAAGATCATCATAAGCTCATGTCCCCAAGATACAACGCAAACATTATAATCACTCACTGATTATAATCATTCCAACTCTAGAACAATGCACGTAAATAATCTGTATAAAACTGTAGTCACATTCCCAGAATACTAACCGAATTGCTAAAGTTGATTGAATATGATTGTAATATGTTAATATAAGCTTGTTTGGCCCCTTTCAATTATTTTGGTCGATAGAGTATATTTATTTGTGACCGACTGAAAGTCAATCTTTGAGTTATTCATCACTAAAAAAAGTTGTTCATCAATACAAAATGTTATTCATCAATAAAACGAGTTGCTCATCAATAAGAAAATCTTTGTTTATCAATAAAAAAAACATATTCATCAATAAAAATAGTTGTTGTTCAATAAAAAAACGTTGTTGATCAATAAAAAGGTTAAAGTCATTATTTACCAATGTACTTTCAAAAATTTTCATATATTACGAAAATGGTGTTTTTAGTATCATTATTACCTTCCTAACTTGTTAGTACCGACAAATATTGCAAATGTAATTTTCCAAATTTTCACGTCATTACTTTTTTCCACGTGGAGTTGACTTTCGTTGACTTTTTCACATCGTCCATCTTCATCTTCTTCCTCCATTATATATCTCACCTACATTTTTTTCTTATGTTTTTACGAAAGCCATATATACTAATTCACCATCAAGAACACTTTAGGGCATCTCCAATGCACAGTGTGATACATATTTCAATACATTTTCACGTCATCGCCACATAAACATACCAACTTTCATAAAAAACCTCCACAATGCATTGAACTTAACACAATTTTAATAGATACCACATCATTAAACTTTTTTTAATAACTAAAATTCCAAAAACTAATAAAATCATTTTATAAAAAAGTAAAAAACAATTACTTTACATGAAAACATACAACGGTGCAGAAATGTTAATAAAATGTGAAAAAAAAAACTATTTTTAATAGATGATACATGCCATATTGCCATATCTGTTTGAAACTATTAAATAACAATATAATAAGGGGAAATCCCATTTCTACTAAAAAAAAGTGAAATGCGATCCTATCATAAAAAACATTATTTCATAAAATTATCTCAGGTTGCCCAGAAGTACAACAGTTGTCTATAAAAGTACATTATGTTGCCTCAAAAAATGTGTACTTTAATATTAAAAAACGCATTTTTTGAGACAACTTGTCGTACTTTTATGAGCAACTGTTGTACTTCTGAGCAACCTGAAATAATTTTATGAAAACATGTTTTTTGGGATAGGATTGCATTTCACTTTTTTTGGAGTACAAATCAAATTAGCCCATATAATAATTGGGTTTAAAATGAATCTTGGGCCCATGAGATAGCATAATCACACACGATGAGGTGGCAATAGACATGCAAATCCTAACCGGTTTTTTTAAAAACCGGTATAAAAAACTGTAACCGGTTTTTTAAAAAACCAATTTTTTTTTAACCGGTTCGGTTAAATATAACCGAACCGGTTAGACCGGTTTTCGGGTTTTTTACGATACCGGTTAACCGGGTTTTTAAAAAAACCGGTTAAAACCATTTTTTTTTTTTTTTTTTTATAACCGTTAATATTTTTTTAAAAAAAACCCGGTTTTAACCGGTTTTAGTATGTTTCCGGTGCAAATAAAAAGTTATGATTGTATTTGTTTAGTATGTTTCCGGTGTATTGTTTAATTAAATGTTTGATAATTAACAAGTTTATTAAATAAATGTTCGAAGTTTTAAATTCCGAAAAAAAACGAACCGGTATAAAAACCAATTCCGAACATTTATAATCGAAAAAAACCGAACAGGTAAAAAACCGATTCCGAAAATTTATAACCGAAAAAAACCGATTCCGAACATTTATAACCGAAAAAAACCGAACCGGTAAAAAACCGATTCCGAAAATTTATAACCGAAAAAAACCGATTCCGAACATTTATAACCGAAAAAAACCGATTTCGGAAAAACCGAAAAAACCGAAACCGGTTATTAGAAAAACCGGTTTTTTTAAAACCGGTTTTCTAATAACCGGAAACCGGTTTTAACCGATTTTTTTGCACCACTAGGTGGCAACACCCACATGGGATTGAACGGTAGAAAAGCAATGTTTTAAAACCCGGTTTAGTAGCCGGTTTACCGGGTCACCGGTTCAACCGGTTGAACCGTCGGATCAAATCGGTTCTATATATTTGCATATTTTTTTATATATTTAATATATATTGTTGTATGGTCATATTATAATTTATCTTACGTTCAAATAAACATATGAAATATATAGAGTTTTTACTAATAATCATTAATTTTTAAGTAATAATGTCTAAAATTGTAGAAAAGATTTGCATAAACATGCAACTTATGATTATAAGTTATAATATACTGTAATAAAGACAATATTAGTTGATGTTTTACTTTTGTTTTAAGTTAGTTTTAACATTATTTTAACTAACATTAGTCAACATCATTTCAAATTGTCAATTAAACTTAAAAAGGTTTATGAAAAAAAAAAACTTTTGTTAGATTTATTTTTAAAAAGTCATGACCCGGACGGTTTGATCAAACCGGGTCAACTCGGGTCAACGAAAAACCGACGGTTCAATCCGGTTCTCAAACAAGCAAAAACCCGATCACATTCAGCCCGGTTCACGGTTCAACCGGCCGAGTCAACCCGGGTTTTAAAACATTGTAGAAAAGACCTACCATCAAGAACAACACAAGAAAATCACCATACCTTTTTCTTACACTAAAACAACACATATATATATCTCACCTATAATACAACACAAAATCTAACCAAAAACTAACTAAAATACGCTAGACCTGAGAACGAGGAAAAAGATCAGTGCCCAGCCAAGAGAGATAACCCAATATCACGTCAAATTGATGACCAAAACAAAAAAGGCATGACCCACCATTGATAAGCAAATCTGCAAATGGAATATGCCTTAACTTTGATCACCAACATGATATACCAGGAAAATAACACGGCCCAGACTCAAAGAACCATTCTCAGCTGCCTCAAACAGACCAAAACAAACAGACAGAAACCACAGACACAGCCCCACCGCTGCAACCATGTCAACCACCGGTTAACGTGCCTCCATTCGCCACAATCTACCATGTCACGAGGGGTACGGTTTCTGTTGTGGGATGAAGCTTTTGTTAGATGAGTCATCGTTTACTTTTGGTTGCTAACCCTTATTTACAGTTGTGCTAGTGATCTATTTGTGTTCAAAAGCAAGTTGGTTTAGTATAGATCTACATCTGCTAAAATGGTGATATAGTTGCATTTGTGTTTGAACAAATTGATTTGTTAACAGGTGATATGGTACTGATTTAATATGTTCATTTGGATGAGAAAAAAAAACTAACGATCGGGTAATAGTGAGGTGGTGAGGTGGTAAATATGTGGAAAAGAAAATAATCAAAATTTAATAAAAACCGGTAAAAAAGTTGACGTGTCTGTTTATAGTCCTTAGTAACCGGTTAATTAAAAATGGTCACATTTGAGAATGTTTGTAACATTTGCACAAAATATAAAGTTAGAAAGGTAATAATGATATTAAAAACACAATTTTGGTAATATGTGAAAATTTTGAAAGTATGTTGGTAAATAAAGACTTTTCAATTAAAATAGTTGTTCATCAATAAAAAATGCGGTTCGTTAATAAAAAATGTTGTTCATCAATAAAAAAAGTTATTTATCAATAAAAAGAGTTGTTCATTATACGCGTTCTTCATTAATTAAAAAATTTGTTTATCATACGCGTTGTTCATCAATAAAAGGAGTTGTTCAACGTTGGCGTTGTTTGTCAAATATACATCATGTTCATCGTCAATATGAAAACATTTTATAAAAAAAAATTAGTAATTTTTTATGAGAAAAGGTGTATATTAAATCTTAATTTTGAGAAAAGAAAATTGGTATATTAAATGTAATAAAAGAATTATAAGAAAAGAAATAGAAAAGCAAGTGAAAACAATTAAAATGAAGGGGTGAAAAGAAAAAAATAGGGAGGTGATTTGCACATTCTTCTAATTGATTGACACATTCAAAAGTGTTGTATGTTGACATTTATACCATTGTAGTGACGAACATGAGTAGATATGATCTAAGGGTATAAATGTCAACACACAATACTTTTGAGTGTGTCAATCAATTAAAAGAATGTGCAAATCACCTGAGAGACACATGTAAACCCTTCAATTATTTTTTATACTTTTTATATGAAATAAGGTGACTTTTTAATGAAGTTAAATATTATCTTAATACATCGTTTTTGCTCATCTAGTTCATTTTGAATATCTTATATTTTGGAAACAAATGTTTTTATTATTTATAAAATTATACGGAGTAATTACTAGAACTTTTTAATTTAGTGTTCATAATTATGTTAAATAAAAAGAGTAATCCCGCTTTTGAGTTTTGACTAAAGGCGTGTTTGTTTTTTTTAAATGTCTGAATCACGTCTAAGTCTGACCGGTCAGACGTGCTCAGACCTTTTCGTTGTTTGTTTTTTCAGAGTCAGACATGGTAAGATAGGGTAGCTCTAACTCAAATCAGAGGTGCGAATCTCCTCTGACTCCATCTTAACCCTCCTTCAAACCCTTCACCCACTTGCATCTTCGCCGTCACCACCACCACCACCCCTAAACCCTTCACCCACTTGCATCCCCGCCATCACCACCACCCCTAAACCCTTCTTTCACCTACAAGGTATGTTTTCTTTTTATATTTCAAGATTATTTCAAAATTATTTATATGGGTCTTTCCTGTTATAAGGGTTTTGAGTCTTGTTTGGTTCAAGTGATGATTGAGGTGCAGTATAGGTCCAATTAGCATTTAAGCATTTTTTAGATTTAGCATTTTAATTAGTTCAACTAGTAGATTTTGTGACCTGTGAGCAACCATCATGGGATGGTGATAGCTTTGTATAGATGTAACTGGCTAGGCTGATTGGTACACACGACCTACCCACGAGGACCATACATAAAAGCGGGATGGTGCATAATGTGTCCTTTTCTTTTAACTTTATAATCGTGTGTTTATGTATAATATGTTATATGCATAATGTGTGCTTTCGCTTTGTATATATGGTTTCACTCGTATTGTAGACATTCATCTTTTCATTTTCAAATGTGTGAATACACCTGTCTTTAACTATTTGCTCCAGTTGAGAGGCTACTCGTTAAGAAAAACATCTCCTTTTCTATTTTTTTCTTCTACCAAATGTCCTTTTTTGTCTACTGGTATATGAGTTTAAACAAGAGAGAGCGAGTTCAAGCCTTTTTAATTTTTATAAACCATTGTGTCGAGATTCTGTATTACCATTGTATTTCTAGTTATCAATAAACTTAAAACAACTCCTATACTAGTAATCTATGTTAACTTTTGCTAGGTTATTTGTGCGTTTAGCGTTATAGTAATGTCTAGATTATTTGGAAATAGAAAACCATTTGTTCAGATACCCCTAAATGAAATTATCTTTTATAAATTCGGTTGGATGCTTGTTCTTAGTATCGCTGGTTATGATGATTTCCAAATAACAATAGCTAGTGTAAAGTCTGATTCTTTAAAAGTATTAAGAAGCTGAAAAAGTCCCCTGTTAGATAGGAAAAAACCTTCACCTTTGAGTTCATATTATTTAGTTCCCTATAGTTAGTCAATTTAGTACTAAAAGAATATTTATTTATGTATGTATAACACCCATGGAGGGGCTTTATTTGGCCCGTGTATGGAATTACCCTTTGAAGTCAAGCGGATGATTGGGAGAAAATGCAATATCTAATTGAGCTTTAGACAGTGTTGTCTTTAATATGAAACCTAGGGTATCTACCTATCTTCATTATAAGGCATAGGCGATGCCTAGGAGATTACTTGAAACTATAATTTCTATGTGTGTGGTCTTCTATGTCAACCTTAGATTAACATCACTGTTGCGTCCAGGTGCTATATTTATTTGCAAGAAATCAGAAATGTTTGAATGTTACTTATGATAATATTTGGTCCGTTTAAATTGAACTGGATCTGCTTTCATCCAAGTTTCTCTACTTGTTTTGTTTTTCTTCTGATTGGTAGCACTGATGGCAGTCATCTTTCCTTTGGGGATATCTGATATCACCGATTGCTGATTTTTGCAGCAGAAAAATAGTGAGTGATTATTATAGAAACATAAGAGATAAAAACAGTCAGTCATTTGTCATTTGCACATTTCGTATGGTCTTAGAGAATTAGGTGTATCGTGGGTAGGATAGGTGAAAAAGCTTGAGCCAATGTGCACACTGCAGGATACTCAAAAATGAGGAATTATGATTTTAAGAGTATTAGTAGGATTGGTGGGAGTGGGAAGCAAGGCCAGGCGTGGAAGACCGGCCGCTTTGGGTGCCTTTTTTACCTTTTTAAATGCTTTTGTTTGTTGTGTGTTTGGTTAACCATAAATGAGCAATGTGGTAGATTTTGAGCGAATTAGGGAATTAGTTGTTGAGCGTGTTTGGCGCAGAGCATTTAGGAGCGGTAACAAGTAGCTTTATCCATTTTTTCGGAATGCTTGTTTTCCAACGCTCCATGAAGTAGCATTAAGAAGCGTGAGCATCTAGGAGCTGTCTTAGACATTATGATTACGCCTATAGCTACGTTACCAAATGCTTTAATAGAAAAAATTGCTACTCACAGCTAGCTACCACTGTTACTTAGTGCTACTGCTACTTTTGCCGAACACACTCGTTGACTGTTTGACTTATTATTAATGTTTGTTTTTCTGTTATGGTTAGTTACGTGTTTAGTTTGTTTGTTTAAAATAAATGAACATTGTGCAATGTG
>BQNB010060088.1:6651-37063 GCA_026074375.1 Tanacetum coccineum | reverse complement strand
CCTTTGATGAACTTCAATTTCCTTATCGTAGTGTTACACATGCTTATCCACCATCATATACTTTAATTAAACCCAATCTCTCACCTATTACCCGCCACATTATTCTCTCAACCTAACCCCCCTCCTACTACACCACTACATTCAGCCTAAATACCAACCTAACAAAACTCGGCCCAACAACCTTCGGCCCAGCAAAAATTCCTCTCTCACCCATCTCCCAACCCACGGCCCAACAACAACTGGCCACATCACCCACTACGTCTCCCTCATCCACGACCCAACAACAACAATCAGCCCAATCCCAACCATCAGCCCATAACCCCACACGGGCCCAAAGCCCTCAACCTCGAACTCATCCTATGATCACTCATTCACAAGTTGGCACGTTTAAGCCTAATTCTTGGTTTCATGGTCACACGTCGCATATCTCTCCCCTTCCTAAGTCCCATTCTGTTGCATTATTTGATCCTCATTGGCGAGATGCTATGTATGATGAATATAATGCGTTGATTAAAAACGGTACTTGGATTCTTGTTCCAAAACCACCTAATGTTAATGTGGTTCGGTCTATGTGGTTGTTTTGGCATAAATATCATGCTGATGGTTCGTTAAGCAGGTATAAGGCTCCTCTAGTTGCTAATGGATTAACCAACAATATGGAGTTGATTGTAGTGATACTTTTAGTCCGGTTGTCAAGCCAGCTACTATACGTACAGTTCTTACTCTTGCATTAACTCGGAATTGGCCTGTGCATCAACTTGATGTTAAAAATGCATTTCTTAATGGTGATCTTTCCGAGATTGTTTATATGTATCAGCCACCGGGCTTTGTGGATTCTCGTTTTCCACATCATGTATGCCGATTACAGCGGTCTTTATATGGATTGAAACAAGCACCTCATGCTTAGTTTCAACGCTTTGCAGGTTATGCTCTTCGTGTGGGATTTACTTCGAGTCGATGTGACTCGTCTCTTTTTATTTATCAGCATGGTACCGAGGTTGCGTATTTATTGGTATACGTTGATGACATTGTTTTAACGGCTTCATCTACAGCTTTACTACAACATATTATCTCTTCTTTACATAAAGAGTTTGACATGAAAAATTTAGGGGCTCTTTATTATTTCCTTGGGATTTCAGTTACACAAGATGCTAGAGGCATTCTTTCTCAAAAGAAATATGCTATGGAGTTGTTGGAACAACACATATGTCGAATTGTAATGCTACTAGGACTCCGGTTGACACCGAATCTAAACTTGGTTCTGATGGGGATCCGGTATCTGATTCCACTCTCTTTCGTAGTCTTGCAGGTGGTCTTCAGTATCTCACCTTTACTCGGCCAGATATTTCCTATGTCGTGCAACAGATATGTCTTCATATGCATGACCATCAGGAGCCTCATTTGGTTGCTCTCAAACGGGTTCTTCGTTGTGTTCGTGGTACTTTGAATTTTGGGCTTCAACTTTATGCATCCCTCACATCTTCTTTAGTGGCGTATACTGGTGCTGATTGGGTGGGATGCCCGACTACTAGACGATATACTTCAAGGCACTGTGTGTTCTTTGGGGATAATCTTCTCTCATGGTCATCAAAGCGGCTACATACGCTTTCTCGTTCCAATGCTGAGGCTGAATACCGTAGTGTGGCTAATGTTGTAGTTGAGACAGCTTGGCTTCGTAATCTACTTCGTGAGCTTCACACACCCTTGTTGTCTGCTACACTTGTTTATTGTGACAATGTTAGTACCATTTATATGACAGCTAATCCAGTTCAACATCAGCGGACCAAACACTAGATATTGATGTACATTTTGTTCGTGATATGGTTGCTCGAGGACAAGTTCGTGTACTTCATGTGCCATCTAGTTGCCAGTATGCCGATATCTTCACCAAGGGTTTACCGTCTGCGCTTTTTGGGAAATTCCGTACCGGTTTGAGTGTTCGGTCATCTCCCGCTCAAACTGCGGGGGAGTGTTTGATATGGTCATTAGGGCTTTATTATCTTATGGGCCTAGCCACTTCTAGAATAATCATAAGACATTATATATTGTAATCTTGTGTTAATCAATAGCAAGCAATCAATTATTTCAATACTTATGTAATCACATAAACACAATTCAATAATATATTATCTTTGTTATCTAGCACATTAGGTTTGAAAACCACTATTCTGGCATGGTCAAATAATAATATAATGATCATAATAAGTCCTCAAAATACATAAAATATCATCCTCAAAAGAATCCCAACTAAATAGACTTCAGAATACAATGAAATGAAATGAAAGAAAATTCTCAAGCTACACCAATAATCAAGTGGCATCAGAGATAAAAATATATAGAGATTGATCAAAGATCACAACTATAGATGATCGGAATAATATACATCTCTAGAGTAGGGAGTAGAAAAGAGCCCATCCGAAAACCATGCTTCCAACCATCGATCCCATCTTCGCTACACCACTCTGCAAAATTGATTCAGTAAGCTATATTAGACTGATAAAAAGTATCCACAACCTATACTTTGTTGAACTCATTATATTACGCCGCCGTTGAGTGATCCCAAATCTACATCTATGTTAGACTATAAAGCAACGTAGGCGGCTAAAAAAATCTACATCTATGTAAGGGGTCAAAACCTGATTGATATTCATATGAAACAGGCGATGCATTACAGTTATATACTTATATATCTCACTTCTATACACGGCAAAATGAAATAGGGGACGCATTACAGTTCTACATCTTTGATTATTTATTTTTTAATTCTATATGGATGCTCATTGTCCTAGTTCTAAGACGAAAATTTAAAATGCTTAGATGAAATTTATAATAGGATAAATTTTTTTGTTACTAAGAAAGTTAACATCTTTGTGTGGAGGGCAATAAAAGGAAGACTTCCGGTTCGTGTGGAGCTAGATAGAAGAGGCATTGATCTGGATTCGGTTCTTTGTCCGTGTTGCAACAATGTCGTGGAAACGTGTGCTCATTGGTCACTTGTGACTTAGCGATGAGTGTGTGGGTAAAAGTTTTTAGTTGGTGGAGGGTGGGGAGTGTTAATGCTTTCACTATTAATGAGCTATTTTCATCTAATGGAAGCGTTAATGTTCCCATCTCTCTATCTCGTGTGTGGCAAGCGGTTATTTGGACTTCCGGGTATTTCATTTGGAAAGAAAAAAATGAACGTGTGTTTGGCAAAAAAGTCTCAAGCACTTTGTTCAAGACATTCAACTCAAAAGCTTTGAATGGATTACGAGAAGATCAAATAAATATAAAGAGATAGATTGGCAACAATGGTTATGGGAACCAAAAAAGATTCTGATATAGTGCGTTTGGTTATCTGCGTTTGGTAGGGGAGTTCAAAAAAACCATGAAACCGACGAACCGAGTCGGACCGCACAATCCGAAACCGAAAAAACCCGAAACCGAAGAAACCCAAACCGAAAAAAACCGAAACCGAAAAAACCCGCTTATAATGGTTCGGTTTCGGTTTTTACTTTTAGATATCCGCGGTTAACCGAACCGAACCGTGCATATTATACATGATTATTTTCTAACTAATACTCGAATAATTGTACAAGTATTAACCGATTATTGCAATACTTTTATTGTATAACGCATTTAATTTTTACTAGAAATAATGTGGGGGGGGGGGGGGGGGGGGGGGGGGAAGGGGGTAGCATTTTATGTTCTAGACTAAGTATATTTTTATACGGTTAAACTCTATTAAACGTCAAAAACGGTTAACCGTGACCCGAACCGCGGGTAACCGCTCACTTCGGGTACCCGCATGTCCGGTTACCCGCCTAGTACGGTTCGGCGACGGATAGTAAAATTAATTACTCGCCCCGCGACGGATAGTTTAAATCTTCCAACTAACCGAACCGAACCGCCCCGTGAACACCCCTAGCGTTTGGTCTGGTTTATGGGTCGTTTTTGGGGTCTGCTGCAATGTCCTTCTATATATACTTTCTGCGTGAATCAGTTTATCTTGATTCAGCGCAGCGTATGAAGGTTGCTGTTAATTTTTGTGACATATTGAGTCTGATGTTTCTGGGTGGATGCCACAAATATTATTGCGGGTGTATACTGTGACTGATACTTTTGGCTTCAGTGATGTCAACTAGACGTGCGCAAACCGGTTAACCAGTTCGTATATTCGGTTCTCCAGCCAAACAGAACCTATTTCGGTCACAAAAAACGCTTCGAAAAAAACCAGTTTGGGAAAAACCAGAGCCGGTTTGAAACCGGTTTGTGGTGCGGTTTGAGTCGAACCGGTCCCACCGGTTTGGAACCAGTTTTGAACCGGTTAACCACCCAAACCAGTTTGGAACCGGTTTGGAATTTTTTTTTTTTCGTTGTTTTTTACACTATAAACGGAATAAACTTTAACTTTTATTTAATAGAAAAACCCAAATACATCAGAAACGGAATACATTGGAAAGGAAATACAACACAATGCAATAAAATTTAAAATACAACATCAACAACATAATGCAAGCGAATTAAAAATACAACATGCTAATCGAAAATTAGTACTCATCTTCGGCTTCTTTTTTTTTTTTTTTTTTTTTTTTTTTTTTTCGCTGCTTCACCATATAAATCTATCGTGGTCCTCCGGAGACATAGTGCCTTGTCGCTGTTAGCATCTAAGCAACTTCTTCTTCATCGATAGTGAATGGCTGCATTTTGTTGCACAGACCTCGTTCATCAAAAGACACCTTCTTCGAAAGTCCAAGGGTGTTTCAAGGCATTTTGTCTTGTTTACACGCTCTTTTAGTGTCCAAGTGATCCTCAAACACATGCACAACTATTAAAGAGCGCGAGTGATTCTTGTTTCTTCTTACGGATATGAGCGACAAGACACCCCCCACTTGTTGAAAAATACGAATTCAGGCACAACCAGAAGAAGCTTTGTACACTTATTATATCCATGGCCATGCGAGATAAAACGTGAAACATTGTTTCCTTTTCTTTCCAAAAACCTAAGACATCAAAACTTGCAAAGTCTTTGGGATGAAGATGTGTGACAAAATCCGAATTGACATATCACTCATATTCACTAGACATTGTAGGATCAGTAGTCCTTGCCTTCTTTTTTGTATGTGATTTTAAACCGCTTAGCAAACGGCTATACTTATTTCCGCCACTAACCTTCGATGAAGTAGCCCCACCACTTGTTTGAGATGATTGAGTTGGGTTACCATCATTTTGCATAATAAAGATAATACAAACTTTCCAAAGATAATTGAAAATACTTTTTGACTTAGATGCAAAAAGTATCGTCAAAAAACTCCAAATCCCAACATATCGACACTCGATAGAAGTCTACCCCCCGTTTACATTAAAACATGGATTTAAAGCGGCTGTCACAAGTAATTATCGATGGCATGTGTTGAAAATACTTCCTAAAGTTTTTTCTTCATTGGTTTAATCATACTATGACAATATAACCCCCTCACGTTCATAATTCGCTTAAAAGCCAATACTTCATGAAGGAAAATATGTTACGTACCCAGTGGAGATTTTGGTAGTAAACGCGCCTCCCCGAAAAATTTCCGTGCATTGTTAAACACTTCAAGTAATTGGGTTAAAGATTGAATAATAACCCAACTTTCAGCCAAAAAATGATTACACCTATTCTTATTGGCCAAAACGTCATGATAATACGCCAAAGTAGTTTGTTGTTTCAAACCACTTAGGAACATATGATAAGTGGAGTTCCATCGTGTTGGAACGTCCCAATTTGGTCGTAAACAAGGTTTCTCTGCATCTTTACAGATTTTAACATAGCGTTGTCGGGTCTTGCACTTGCATTGAAAAAAAATCTTTTAACCTTGACTTAAAAGACTCTATTATTGCATCAATCGCGGGACCCCTAAACCAGCTTGCACAACCAAGTTAATGATGTGTGCAACACAACGACTATGATAAAACCTACCCCCCATTGGTGGATCGTATTTTAATTTTAGTTTATCCATGGCGGATGTGTTGTTGCTAGCATTGTCCAATGTAATTGACATAACTTTATCTTCCAAGTTAAAATTGGTAAGGACTTTTGTCAACATTTTAAACAAGGCTCCACCCGTGTGAGGAGACGGAAAACTCTTCGAATGAAATGACCCGCTTCATCATTTGCCAAGTACCTGTTTTATCCAATGTGGCGGTACACACATGTAAGAACCAGTCACCCTAGTCGGATGGACCATACATCCGTAGTTAGGATCTTGGACACAACATTTTATGTTACCAAAACTAGCAATTATTTCTTGTTAGCCACCACCAAGTTTCATTGCATCGCGATTGAGAGTATGAGCGATTTACATGAAGTGTATCTTGGTTGCATGAGTGTTCTGGAACACATCCTCGTTGTTTGCTCGTGGTTCAAGAGCTGAGAGTGAAGCGGTAATGCTCGTTGAATTACCAAACCCGCCATGAATTGTTCTACTAAGATAATCCGGATCGTACCTGAAAACACTCCCATCTCGAGCCAAAGACGTTTGCCCCGCTTCCGGATTATGGTTCTGCTGTGCCTTCTTTGCTTCACAATGCGGATAAGCTATATGATTCCTCAACGTCGTGTTGGAACTGACCGATAAGAAATGAAAGCAATGCTTCATTGAGCTTTATGTGAGTTGTCGGTCATTATGCCAAAGTGTTGAAGTCTTTTCCAAATATTGGGTTATCGATAGGTTGCTATGATAACAACGAAATTATCGGTGAACTTTTTTGAACCAACACCTGTGGCAGTTGAGAAGGATGCGGATTCACTTGCTATTAAAGGAAAATTGATTTTGCTTTGGATAGTTTTTTTTTTTTTGCTTAGGATTGTGAGTTTTGAGTTGTGATTAACATTGAAACACAACCTATCTATTTATAATGAAATAAAATAGCACAAAGACCGGATGAAACCTAAACCGGTTGAAACCGGTTGAAAACTCTTTGTCAACATAGCACAAACACAACCTAAACCGGTTGAAACCGGTCTTTGTGCTATTTTATTTCATCAATGTTAATCACAACTCAAAACTCACAATCCTAAGCAAAAAAAAAACTATCCAAAGCAAAATCAAATTTCCTTCAATGGCAAGTGAATCCGCATCATTCTCAACTGCCACCGGTGTTGGTTCAACAAGTTCACCGATAATTTGTAAAATCATAGCAACCAATCGAAACCCCAATATTTGGAAAGACTTCAACTTTTGCATAATGACCGACAACTCACAAAAAGCTCAATGCAAGCATTGCTTTCATTTCTTATCGGTCGGTTCCAACACGACGTTGAAGAATCATATAAGTCATCCGCATTGTGAAGCAAAGAAGGCACAGCAGAACCAGAATCCGGAAGCGGGGCAAACGTCTATGGCTCGAGATGGGAGTGTTTTCAAGTACGATCCGGATTATCTTCGTGAACAATTCACGGGTTTGGTGATTCAACGAGCGTTACCGTTCAACCACTTTGACCACGAGCAAACAACGAGGGTGTTCCAGAACACTATGCAACCAAGATACACTCATGTAAGTCGCTCTACTCTCAAACGTGATGCAATGAAACTATGGTTGGTGGCTAAACAATAAATAATTGCTAGTTTTGGTAAACATAAATGCTTGTTGTCACCTAACACAAGGATAATGGTCCGCTCCTCATGGGGTGCCCGGTTCTTACATGTGTGTTACCGCACATTGGATTGAACCCGGTACTTGGCAAATGATGAAGCGGGTCATTTCATTCGAAGAGTTTCCGTATCCTCACACGGGTGGAGCCTTGTTTAAAATGTTGACAAAAGTCCTTACCAATTTTAACTTGGAAGATAAAGTTATGTCAATTACATTGGACAATGCTAGCAACAACACATCCGCCATGGATAAACTAAAATTAAAATACGATCCACCAATGGGGGGTAGGTTTTATCATAGTCGTTGTGTTGCACACATCATTAACTTGGTTATGCAAGCTGGTTTAGGGGTCCCGCGATGATGCAATATAAGTCTTTTAAACAATGTAAAATATTTTCAAATCAAGTGCAAGAACCCGACAACGCTATGTTAAAATATGTAAAAAGTAGAGAAACCTTGTTTACGCCCAAATTGAGACGTTCCAACACGATGGAACTTCCACTTTATCATATGTTCCTAAATGTGGTTTTGAAACAACACACTACTTGCGTATTATCATGACGTTTTGGCCATAATGAAAAAGTGTAATCATTTTCGCTGAAATGTTGGGTTATTATTCAATCTTTAACCCAATATACTGAAGTGTTTTAACAATGCCACAAAAATTTTATATCGGGGTTTATCTACCCAACATCTCCACTGGTACTTCACCAATATTTCCTTCTGATTACGGCTTTAAGCGAATATGAACGTTAGGGGGTATATTTTCAAGTATGAATAAACCAATTAGAAAAAACTTATGAAGTTATTTTCACACATGCCATCGATAATTACATGTGGCAGCGCTTTAAATCATGTTTTAATGTAAACGGGTAGACTATCTATCGAGACGTATAAGTATGCGGATTGGAGTTTTTTGACATACTTTTATACATCAAAGTCAAAAGTTATTTTAATAGAATCTTTGAAATGGTTTATTGTATAATCTTTATTATGAAAAATATGGTAACCCAACTCAATCATCTCAAACAAGTGGTGGGGCTACTTCATCGAAGGTTAGTGGGCGAAAATAAGTATAGCCGTTTGCTAAGCGGTTTGAAAGCACATACAAAAAAAAGGCAAGGACTACTGATCCTAGAATGTCTAGCGAATATGAGCGATATGTCAATTCGGATTTTGTCACACATCTTCATCCTAAAGACTTTGCAAGTTTTGATGTCTCAGGTTTTTGGAAAGAAAAGGAAACAATGTTTCTCGTTCTATCTCGCATGGTCATGGATATAATAAGTGTATAAGCTTCTTCGGTAGCTTCTGAATCTGCATTTTCAACAAGTGGGAGGGTGTTGTCAATCCGAAGAACAAAGACTCACTCTCACACGGCGTCAGAAAGAGATGTCATGTGTTTGAAGATCACTTGAACGCTAAAGGCGTAAACAAACAAATGCCCTCTTAAACACCCTTGGACTTTGAATAAGGTGTCTTTGATGACTAAAAAGGTGGCAACAAAATGGAAAGTCATTACCCTTCCTGATGAAGAAATTCACTAGATGCTACAGCGAATCAACTATGTCTCCGGGAGACCATGATATGATTATAGGTGAGCAGCGAAGAAGCCGAAGATTAGTACTACCTTGTCATTAGCATGTTGTATTTTTAATTCGCTTGCATTATGTTTGGTTGGATGTTAGTATTTTAAATCTCATTGCATTGTTTTGTATTTTCCTTTCCAATGATTCGTTTCTGATGTATTTGAGTTTTTCTAATAAATAAAAGTTGAAGTTTATTCCGTTTATAGTGTACAAAACAACGAAAAAAGAAAAAAAAAATTCCAAACCGGTTCCAAACTGGTTTGGGTGGTTAACCGGTTCCAAACTGGTTCCAAACCGGTGGGACCAGTTCGACTCAAACCGCACCACAAACCGATTTCAAACCGGCTCTGGTTTTTCCCAAACTGGTTTCGACTGGTTTGTTGACCGAAACAGGTTCTTGTTTGACTGAAACCGAACCGAACTGATTAACCGGTTTGCGCACGTCTAGTTGGTGCAGCAATGGGTTAATGTGTGAGGGTACTCTTTGTTTTATTTTTTTAGTGCTTGTTCCTAGATAGGTGTTAGTTGTTTCTTTTTGTCTTGTTTTGGTAGTGTTTGCAACATGTTGTTGTATCTTTTTCTTAGGGCTCATCCGGTTTTAAGTTTTAACCATCTTGGTTAAGCGGTGGGTCGCCTTTCTTTTGTATCTTTTTTCTTGTTTTGGTTCTCTAATATGTTGCCTTTTAAAAAAAAAAAATTTGTTATTAAAATACTCTCAAATGTACATGAAAACGACAAAACTATGATTATATTTTATCAATATAATTTGATTAAAAATGGAAATGTGGCGCAGAGATCAGGTGCGCATATTACTGAGACTCACGACAACGACAAGCTACATATTAAACAAGTGTTTTAAGTTCTGATCTCAATGAATCGGGTTCATCAATATCACGTGACTACCATTATTTAGTACTATCGGTTAAGAAACCTACTCCTACTTTATCCAACTTGCACTTAAAGTAGAGTTTACTGTTTTACTTTTACCTTTACATATACTGCCTTGGGTCTAAACTCCAAACCCTAGCTTACTCACATTTCGACCCGACCCGATACAACAACTCAATCAACTAGGTTAATGGCATAACAAAGCTAATTGGTCGCAATGTATTCTCAAAATAATTATCTACCGGATGAATACACATTTTAATTTAGTAGTCAACTTTAACATAGGATCCTAATGCAAGATTTACGTAACATTCAGCCGCGGGACTCTTTAACTTACCATTAAATATTTTTCTTTAGTTACTATGGGAATTCTAATCAAATGTACGTTTTTTGTAACTTTCTGAGATATGAAATATTATATCATGACTGATAGTAATTTTGAGACGTAAAACTAGTCAAATTAGTTAGATCTAAGAAAAATAATAATGTGGGAAAGTAATGTTAATGTAGTGAATATATCAAGTAAAGTAGTAAGTACCACATCATCAGTAGCTGTCGAAGGAGCAGGAGATAAACCGCTGGAAGTAACAGCGGGACCAGGTGCTTCGGTAGGTGGTGCTGGTGGGCTCATTGTTGATGGTGTTGGTGCAGCCACTGGGACAGCAGCAGTTGGTGCAGCCACTGGGACAGCAGCAGTTGGTGGGGTGGCGACTGGTGGTGGTGTGGCAACTGGAGGTGGGGTGGCGACTGGTGGTGGGGAGGAGGCGGCTACTGGTGATGGTGTTGCGGTGGGAGGGGTGGCGGTTGTTGGTGGTGGAGTGGTGGTAGTGGGTGGTGCTGGAGTGGTGGTAGGGGCGGCCGAGGGGGATTGAGCAGTGACGGAAGTTAAGACAATGCAGATGACTGCGGAAAGGAACACAGTTTTGAGATCCATTATGAATTTGTTAACCTTAGATTTTGAACGTTAGAATAGAAGTGTTTGTGTGATGGTGGGAGAGATTTGTATGGGTTATATATGGTGTTCTATACGGAGAGTTGGGGTCAGTGATTTTTTTATTTTTTATTTTCCAAAGAAAAATATAAGTAAGTAGTCTAGTCAATATTCCGTACTCGATGAATCGAAAACACCATCGTATAGTACGTAGTAAAATTTAGGACAAAATTGGTGCTACTATTGGTACCCCCTGGCCCGCTAAAAAGTACTAAAAATGTACAAAGATTTCTTTTGTACCTCTCTTTTTACAGTGCAGCACAGTTTTTTTATCAGTTTCTGTTCCGTAATTTTTAACAGTTTCATATTTTTGACATGTTAAACTTTATATTTTTCGTTCCGTTTTTTCCGTGTCACATTTTTATAACATATATAAACTTATAAAATCAAAAAATCAAAAAAAATCAAAAAAAATAAAAAAACATTGGGGGGTACAAATGGTTTTTTTTTTTTATTTATATCATGAGCCGGACAAAATATACAACCAAAAGTCCAAACGCCATAGAAAACACACATCTTGGGATTGAGAATAAGCAAAAGAAGATCATGGCATTCGATGCAATTGGCCAGATTGAAACTATTGTCATGTGGTTTAGACACCACCTACACCACTTATTGGCAGGACAAAACTGTTTTCAGTGTTTTTTTGTTCTGTATGTTTTGTTTTCTACTATTTTGTCTTTATGGTTTTTTTCATATTTTTTTCGGACAGTTTTACTCATTTTATTAACAGAACAAAGACAGTTTTTATGATATTCTACTCCGTGTTTTTTTGTGTTTTAATTCTTTTGACTTAACAAACTTTATAATTTTTGTTACGTTTTTTTTATTTTGCAGTTTTATAATAAAAACAAAATTAAAAAAATTAAAAAAAAAATTGGTGGTGTGTGGATCCTGTTTTGATGGTGTGACAACCCAACATGCCATATAGAAACTGGTTGGCTATCTAATTCGAAGGGGTAAATATCATAAAAGTATATTCAATTTATACTCAATTTCAATTTAAAATACTCTAACTTTTTTTTATCTCAATTTAGTGTATCAAACTTTTTTTTTAATTGCAATGTAAGACCACCAACGGGTTTCTAAATCATTTAGCCAGTTATCAAGTTTTCCGACGACCTTTTACGATGACCCACCACCACCACAACCTTCATTTATCACCACCACCAGTTAACACCACAACCACCATAACCCACCACCACTACCTTCATCTATCACTAACCACAGACGGCTGTGGTGGTGGTGGTGGTGTAATGAGGGTAGCGGCAGCCAGTGATGGCTATCGTGGTGGTGGTGTTGGTAGATTATGGTGATATATAAATGTGATGGTGATGGATTATGGTGGTTGTGGTGAAAAATAAATGTGGTGGTGAAAAAATGAAGATGGTGGTGGTGGGTCATCGGAAAAAGTCGTCAGAAAACTTGGTAACAGGCTAAATGACTTGAAAACCCGCTGGTGGTCTTACATTGCAATCAAAAAAAAGTTTAGTACACTAAATTGAGATAAAAAATAGAGTACCTTAAATTGAAATTAAGTATAAGTTGGGTACACTTTTATGCGATTGGCCTCTTAATGTTAATGTTGATTTTAAAGTTTGCCAATGACCCGAAAACGAAGTTCTTGCATAAAAAGTAATGAATGATTAAACATAATTGTTGATATCTTTACGAAACGACAATATATTGATCACGAATTGATTTACGTAAGTTACAAATATTTTATGTAAATGATTTAAAATAAAAAAGAATATAGAAAGTTTTACTATCTGAAAAAAATCAGTGGTGTTGCAAAAATCGGCTTTGACGGTCGATTAATTGGCGCATAGGCGCTATGCAAGAATTAACCGTCAGGATTAACACTAATCGGTCATATTAATTAGTTTGATCAAAAATCAATCAACATAACGATTAATCGAATAAAAATGGGCAAATGACACAAAAAGGTACCCAACTTAGTGGTGGAGGCGGTGTTTGGTAGTGATGGTGGTGGGGAGGCTTGGTGGTGATGACGATGATTGGAGGTGGTGGTAGCGGCCGGTGGACTTGAAATGTAAAACTTAACAAATGATCGTTAATTATTTAACGAAAATACTCAAATTGGCCAAAAAATAAGTTGAGCACCTTTTTATGCAAGAAAAAAAGTGTGATACCTTAATTGGAAATGACCTTTCCATTTGCCCAATAAAAATCAGTCAAATCGATTAAATTGTTCGTAAGAAAGAAAGTTACTTACTTTTAGTTATTAGAAATATACTTATTAGTCGTAAAAAACGCAGTCGTTTTGACATTGGGCTAAATTCCAACGCCATGGCCTGCTTCCAAAGGCCCAATCCTTCGTCTGTTTCCCTATTGCGTTGTGTGTTATTCGTCTTTAAAATATTTGGCAAACACTCCAAAACCATCTAGAAGCAACTTCATACATCAGCTACTGTTACTGCTCCGATCATCTCTTCACTACCATAGTACGCGCATTAGAAAGGTTGAAACAACGTGATCAGTCTCATGTTCGTAAATATTGGAAACACTCAATGTATATTGGAGAAGTTTGGGTTAATTTGACATCAAGGGATGGTGAATCAATTGAATCGTATTACTCACGGTTTTACAAGATGATTGTTGAGCTTTGTGTTTGTCAAAAATCGTGTGTCACGTACTAATCATCAAGTGAATGTCCAGTTTTAATTCAACTACAACCAGAATGGGCAAATGTTCTGTGACACTTGTTATGCTGATGTCAGAGCTGAAAAGACTGTCTCCTATCATAACTTTCGACATCCTGAGCAACACCAAAATGAAGTCATGAGATCAGAGCTTGAAAGACTACACGTATGCTAATCCACTTGAACTTGTTGCATCAACAACTGTTGTGTAAAATAGCTTATCTTTTCCATTACCCGTGTTTCCATGTTGTTGTTATTGTTTATTGTCCAGGATTGACCGGATTGTGAAGACTCTCAAAAGCAATTGTTACCTCTTCTGCTCCTACTTATGATCCAGAACCTGATACGGTTACTGAAGATGATGAAATGTCAAAGGACAAAGAGATTGACAAACTCATGGCTTTAATTTCTCTCTCGTTTAAGAAAATCTACAAACCTACTAACAATAACCTTCGAACTTCATCAAACACCAGTAGAGCTAATCAAGATAATTCTCCAAGAATTAACAGAGGAACTGGGTATGATAATCAGAGGGCAGTTAATGTTGCTGGGGTTAGGGAAAATGTAGGTACTCCGGTTGTGCAGAAATCTAGGATTCAGTGTTATAACTGCAAGGAATATGGGCATGTATCAAGGGAATGTTAGAAACAGAAACGAGTAAAGGATGCAGCTTATCACAAGGAAAAGATTTTATTGTGTAAACAAAAGGAAGCTAGAGTTCAGTTGAATGCAGAACAAGCTGATTGGAAGGATGATACTGATGATGAGTCTGATGATCAGGAATTGGAAGCACATTATATGTACATGGCACAACTTCAAGAGGTTACTCCAGATCAAGTTGACAATTCTGGACCAATCTTTGATGATGAGCCAATGCATAAGCTCGTAGAGATCATTCTATTCATCGTCGACTCTGGGTGCTCAAAGCACATGACCGGAAATCTCAAACTTCTAACTAATTTTGTGGAGAAATTTCTGGGAACGGTGAAGTTTGGAAATGATCAAATTGCACCAATTCTTGGCTATGGAGATCTGGTTCAAGGAACTATTACCATCAAACGGGTTTATTACGTCGAAGGGCTTAATCACAATTTATTCTCGGTTGGTCAATTCTGTGATGCGGATTTGGAAGTTGCTTTTCGGAAGTCTACATGTTATATCCGTGATTTGAAGGGAAATGATCTTCTCACAGGTTCTCGTGGCACAGATTTGTATTCCATTTCTCTGCAAGACTCAACAACTCCCAATCCAATTTGCTTAATGGCTAAAGCAACATCGTCTCAAGCATGGTTATGGCATCGTCGTCTATCTCATCTAAACTTCGACACCATTAATTTGCTTGAAGAATACTAGTAATCTTTGATATTATACAAGAACTAGAGAGATAAGTGGGTTGGAAAGTTTCTAGAGAGAGAAAGTAACATAGAATGGAAGATAATAATAATATGTGTGAAATGAGAAATGAAACAATCAACCACCCTCTCCAAGGCATGGAGAGGGTATATATGCTACGAAACAAGGCCGGCCACGGGCCTTAACGGGCTTTCCATGGGCCTTGGGCCAGACTAGCTTACTAGACTAATCATATAACAAACTACGGGCTAAGACTATTACAACTTGGAAGTGACCGATACTTTTCTTGTTTCCAACAATCTCCCCCTAAGGGAGGTCACTCCATTTTACAAAATTTAAACCTAGCATACTATGCTATATCTCTTAGTCTTCAGATCGTAAACTTGACTTTCTCTTGTGAATATGTTGTAGTAATCTTTTACTTCAGGCTCGAGCTTGTTCCTTTATCTTTACTTGTAAGTGGAGATGTGATCTTGAGCACTGTGAGATCATCAACCAAGCATAATCTCGTTTCGCCATCTTGTGACATTGTCATCTTGTGATCTTGTGACTTCTGGACCGACATGCTCATACCATTCTTGATTTGTTGACTTGGAAAGCTTTAATGTTGCATCTTTCTTGAAATTCTTTAACTTTAACACTTCGTCACTTCGAGAAAGACGTTCGGTATCAGAGTGACGGAAACTTCTTTGAAATTCTTTGACTTTAATACTTCGTCACTTCAAGAAAGACGTACGGTATCAGAGTAGCGGAAGTCTTGAAACATGTACTTGAGCTTTCATGATGTCTTTATGTTTGTCGGTCGGGTATGAGCATGTGGTTATGAATCTTGTGAGTCAGCTGGAATCAGGTACCTTCACCACCATCTTTAAGTATCCTGCATTAAAACAGTTAGCAATAAAGCGGGGGGACGAATATGGCTTTGTCATTCGCCCAGGTTTGGTTGGAGTAACCTTCAAATCCGTGAGGATCGACCTGTGATCAGATAGATTCAATTTAAGAAGAATCTTCTTGACAGGATTTCCAGCTGTAGTATTGAATCTTTCTAACACATAAGTATTAGATTCATCGTACTCAGCATGTTCTCATTATCGGAACGTCTCAAAGCAGACAGCACGATAAGAGTGAACCAGTGAGTTACTATCTCACCGATTGAAATAGAAAAATCGATTTGAAAATCAATCAACGTGTCACTTGCTAAAGTGGTTTTGTGACACATCGAGAGTGTTAATCATTTCAAAAATTCATCATCAATCGTCAATCCATATCCTGGAACAAGTTTGATTCTTATAGAATCGCACCATCGTTTCTTTCCAGTTGTCACAAGTTTGATTCATAAAGAATCGCACAAGTTACCTACCATGAGCTTGTTTGATGTTGGCTCAAGCAGGATTTCCATCTTCATTGTGAATGAATTCACTCTGATGTTCTGGCAAAATCACAAGGATCTTGCGTAGGACTCTAATGATATTACTTGATATTCACATTGTGTGAGATAACAAGCTAAATTATGACAAGTGTCCTAATGAGATTAATGGATGATCTCTTTTGGCTCTAGACTCAATTGTGCACTTTTAATTTTAGTGATCGGAGGCTGGAGCTGAGTGCCACCTTTTCAATATCAACTAACTCGGAGTGAGAAAGTCAATAGAAATGAGTGTATCTCCGTGAGTTTTGAAACAAAGTCTTTCCGACTTTGAGTGGCTGGGAGGGGTTTGTGCATAGCGTCACTGGGTCCATGACTGTCTTCAATGTCAGACTACACCTGAGTGTTTCTGACAGCATATGTATTGACCCGGTTTCTGCCTAAGTGTATGGAGGGCTTCTTTATTTTCACCCTTTATCCTTACATTTCTTTTTCATTCTTCAACCCCTTCAATGCTTACCGAGACTTCATAACTAACACCTTGTTGGGTTTGTTCCAGTGTTAGCTCCATCTCAGTCGGCATTATTCCCTTTTTCTCACTTTTTCTCCTTTTATCATACCTAAGGACTTCTACACTAACTAGTGGATATCCCTGGGTAGATCCCTCCGGTTCTGGCTGGATCATTGGATTTGAATACCTATGCCTAACCACCTTATATCTCCATAAATTTAAGAACATGGTCGGTCTTTTGGGTATTCCATCACAATCCTTCAAAACCATTTGAAAATTCAATCAAAGTGTTTGACATAAATATCAAAAAGATTTACACTTTGAGAGTTTTTCATTATCACTAAAAGCTCCCCCTTAACATGTGCATCGATATCGTAGTACAAGCTAAGTGTAAAGTGTACTGAGTCCATTTTATATGATCACATTTCGATACAAGTTAGATTGAGTTTAATAACATTTTCTCCCCTTATCCAAAATGTTAATCCCTTGACATTTTGGATATCAATTGATTAAACGTCCGGGGACAAAATGTTATAGAATAACTTATAGGAACATTTTAATGCTTCCCCTCAAATTATGAGGGATATGTAAGACAGTGTTGAGTACAATAATTTGAAAATTTTGAATTTACTAAGAAATTCTTGAAAATTTTGTACTCGAGCACTCCTTATTATCACCATAAGTCTACACTACATATATTCACAAGATTATTATGTACGAGGTTTGACTTGAATGATAAGAACATCATATGATAGAATCATATGGTTCTTTTGTCGCTGCCGTGGGTCTCCTTCGTACAATCTCCCACCAACGAACTTTCTATGGTCCTCATTAACATTCTTTCTTTCAAGAAGTTGTGAAGCTGATCTTTCTCTGTCCAATCACCCTTCAGTATTGCTTCAACTTTCTTTCCAAGTAACAAAAGTCTTTGCTTCAAACTTTGAGTATGAATCAGATTCAGATATATATGTAACTTGAGCTTGTGTGGTTGGTGATGTCGGTGTTGATGTTGTCTTAGCTTCCCCCTAAACCAGCAATCCTTTCTTGATTAGATTCAAAACTTTCTTGCAAGCCGCATCAAGCAGTCTTAATGTATAAAGCCCAGATATCCAAAGTACACAATTAACCCTTTCGAGAACTTGATACCGCAACACCAAAGTCAATTAAGTCCCGGATGAGCGCATTTCTCTCTTTAGGATAGTGATGATATAAATTGTAACACCAAAGTCAACTAAGTCCCGAATGTCATAATTATTCCCTCTAAGTAGTCGAAATGATAACACCTAAGTCAACTAAGTCCCAAATGTCCTTATTTCTTCTTGCAAAATACTGACTAACTTAAGGAAACATCATACCTATGTGTACCTCTTTTATCAAATATTTCTACTTCTTTTAAGAATAAGCTTAGGGATTGACCGTTTGGGTAAACATTAATTGAATCAGAAAGAACTTTTCTCACGTTTTAAATGATAATACTCCTAACACTTCCCCCTGGGGACTCAAATGATGCATACTGGCTAATGACGAGATGTCTCTTCCACCATGTGATTGAAATAGTGCACCCGAAAGATTCAAAACAGCCTAAAATCAAAAGAAGCTAACCTCAAAAGACAAAAGAAGCTAACCTCAAAAGAAGGCCAAGGACACTATCAAGTATACATCTACTCCTTCCCCCTTGCTGGTTTTGACATGTCGGAATCAGCAAAACCTTATACGCATACATATTCGAGATCGTGTTTGAAGAATTAATAAGCTTAAATCTAGTCCGTGAGAATCAATTTCAAGGCTTTTAAAACTATGAAAGTATTTCCAAGCATTCCTAAGTCTTTTACAAACTATGAGGTGTTGGCAATATTGATCGAATGTAGTTTAAGGCCTGAATTCACTAAGTCTCAAATTGCAAATAAGTCTATAAAGATTTAAACAAATGACATCTAAAGCTCTTGAAGTTAATATAAATTAACTCCCCTTGAAATTGTTATCCGTCATTATCCAAAACTTTATCCATTATTTCATGACTTATTTTGAAAGACCATTTTAAAAGATTGTTTGATGACACTTTCTCCCCCTCAAATAATGACCCGTTTTCTATTTAAAGAGTTGTTGTCATTGTTTGAGTGGTCGAATTGTCTTTGAAAATCTTTTTGTGATTACTGAAAACACTGATTCATTATGAAGATAACTTTTTACCAATAAAAATTAAATTCACTTATTGTAACACGCATAAGCCGCACTAACACGTACACTAATGGAAGCATAGAAAGCACGGGTTTGTGGACGGCAAAGTAATCACAAGCCTTTGCATGGTCATAAAGTAGACCATGCCCGAGAATAAATTCCCGTTGAGAGGTCAAGTCTCCTTTTTGATGGAATACTTGCCTTTAAGATGATGACCGGTTGCTATCTGACTAATGCTAGCCATTTGGCATGTTTTGAAAACATATTAACTTCTGCTCGAACTTCACAATTTACACCTCGTATCATTATTGAATGACATTTCTAAGACCGTAAATGTTATCGATTTTCAGAAGACATGCCATTTTTACCTCTTTTTATATTTTCTCATTTTTTAATTTTTTTCTTTGGTTTTTAAAATTTTATATTTTTGTATTTTGTTTTTATAAAAATTTGAAAAATGAAAAATCTTTTTGGTTTTTATGGTTTTTAAAATATATACATATGATACAGGATATTTGAATAGGTACCACTACTATTCATCAACTTCATCTGCCAATTGTTTCAGAGTCTTCGGCGTAAAACTTCGCATTCCCAGCTTGTTGATCAGAAATTCAATTCTATTTCGGCCAAGAGCTTTAGTGAAGATGTCTGCCAGTTGATACTCCGTATTGACAAAGTAAAGTTCGATCACCCCATTCTCAACATGCTCCTTGATAAAGTGAAATCTGATGTCTATATGCTTGGATCTGGAATGTTGAACGTTGTTGCAGCATAAGGCAATAGCGCTTTTGTTATCACAATACATTGGAATTTTATTGAATCCAAAGCCATAGTCGGTAAGCTGTGATATCATCCAAAGGATTTGAGCACAACAGCCGAACAAAGCAATATATTCAGCTTCCATACTGGATATCGCAGCGCTTTTCTGCCTTTTAGATGACCAACTAACAAGTCTATCACCCAAAAGTTGCATACTACCAGAAGTGCTACGGCGTGTATCTTGACAACCAGCATGATCCGCATCTGCAAATGTTGTTTGAGCAATCGAATAATCCTTTGGATACCATAGACCCCGATGTACGGTTCCTTTTAGATACTGAAAGATCCTTTTTACCGCATTTAAGTGCTTTTCGGTAGGCCGAGCCTGATACCGGGCACACATGCATATAGCAAATTATAGGTCAGGTCTACTGGCTGTAAGATAAAGGAGGGTGCCAATCATACCACGATAGTGTGACGGATCTACGGCTTTCCCTTCTTTATCCTCATCCAGTTTGGATTTCTCCACCATTGGAGTATCCACTGGGTCACAAGAGTCAAAACCGTATTTCTTTAAAGATTCAAGGGCATATTTTGACTGGTTAATAAAGATGCCTCTGGGACTTTGAGAAATCTGTAATCCTAAGAAAAATGAGATTTTGCCCATCATTGACATCTTAAATTTTGAACACATGATTTTAGCAAATAGGTCACAAAGTTCAGGTGTAGAAGCAGCAAAGATAATATCATCGACATATATTTGTACCAGAAGTAATTCCTTGCCTTCCCTACGGATGAACAATGTAGGATCCACTGAACCTTTGGAGAAGTCTTGGGATATCAAGAATGAAGACAACATATCATACCACGCGCGTGGAGCTTGTTTCAACCCATAAAGAGCTTTCTTTAGCTTATACACGTGATTGGGGTTATCTTTATCCACGAACCCATCCGGCTGGCTAACATAAACCTCTTCCCGCAGATTACCATTCAGAAACGCAGTCTTCACATCCATTTGGTAGACGACCATGTTCATATGAGCAGCAAACGCGAGAAAAATCCTTATAGCCTCTAATCTTGCAACCGGAGCAAAAGACTCTTCAAAATCGATTCCCTCCTCTTGACGGTAACCACGGGCTACTAATCGAGCTTTGTTCTTTAAAATTCCTTAATTATTTGTTTAAAAAACTTGGGCTGCACTTTTGCATTGTTCCATATTCTTTTTTAACTATAGAATAAGAAATATACAAAGGAAGTGGAATAGGAGATGATACTGGGGGGGGTTCTGTCTTGTTTCTTTTGATTAGTTTATATTTACTAGCAGCCATTTAACGGTCCCCCCCCTCTCTCCCTTTCCCAGACATCTCCTCTAAAAACCACCACCTTCACATGATACGCATATCCTTTTACCAAAACCCCCATCGTTTACCCAGTTTCTTTCATTCCCACCACCCACTAACCCTAAAAGATGCCACCTTGGCAATCTCCCCAAACCCGAAGCACCATCAATGGCGGGATTGAGCTTAAAAGAAACACAAAAGAAATGGAGGGCTAGGATTTGATGCTGAGCTTCACACTCACACAAGAAACACAAAGGAAAGAAGCTGTGAAGACTTGAGGCTTATATAAACAAGAAAACACACCCGAAGAAGACAATTATTACTTAGCTTTATTTTTTATTTAAATCTAATAAATTGTATTGAAAGTTTTAGTTCTTGTTTTTAATGTATGGATCACGGTTTTTAAGCAATTAATGCAATGTTCTAAAGTTTATTTTGAAGTTTTTTAAATTTCCAATTGTCATCTTGAAAGTCGTGTGTATATTGTGAAGAAACTTTGTTTTTCTGTTGCTAAACAATTTAACTAGTCCTAATATCAGAATGTTTTAAATCAATTTTGAGGGTTAACCAAGAAAAAGAATTAGACTTATTAATAGGGGGTGTATGGCTTAAAGGGCAAAATGGCGTCTTATCGGGGTTTTGCATTGGGTCGAGTGCACTCAGCCACTTTTGGTGAGTGTGTAGGCTTTATTAAGCCACTCAAAACCAAATTTTTAGTCTCTAAAATAAGTTTTTAAGTCCTTTCGGTTTTTGTCAAAATTTGAATTATAGACAATAACTGTAGTCTTAAGTGCTCTCATGCCTGCTTAAGCAGCTTAAGCAATTCATTTTGAGCTTATTGTAGTCACAAAAGACCTCTTCAAAATACCCTTGTTGCTGTCCCTTGGGTTTGACTAAGTTTGAGTCAATATTTGGCTTTACAATTTTTTTTAGAACCCTCAAGTTTAAGCCCAATTACCAGCAGCTTTTTCTTAACCATAGAAGCTTAAATTTTGAATATAAGCTCATTGACCACCCTTGTAAATCTGTTTGTGGTTGATTTTGAAAAATAATCCCTTGAGAGCTTATTGTTCATAAGCCCAAAAAGCCCCTTATTTCTGTTGGCAGTATCCCCTGGTGCTGAGCACCATCATTCTGCCTCCTTTATCTTGCTTATTTTGCATTAGACCCGCCTAGTTTCTTTTAGTTTTTATTGTAGCCTATAAGTAGAACTTTAAGCCCCCAAAGTAGCTCAGCTTAATTCCTTCTCTAGGTTAGCTTATTTAGGCTGCAAATAGTCCCTTTTCTGTTATTTTCTACTAATTAGTAAAGTTAGCTCTATTTCTTGTTTCAGAGTTGTTTAGGGCTTAATCTAGGTTCCCTTAGCTTATTTAGGTCTCCCTTGGCCTTATTAGCTTATTCCCATAGTCTTAGCTTATTTTGTAGCTTAAAATCCCAAAAAGAAAAGAGAAAAAAAAGCCATTAAGGCTCATTAAGCTGCTGTGATTTTCAGCTTATATTTTTGGCTTATTTAGTGGGTTTCAGCCTTTAGTCCTTTTATAAAAAATGATAAGCTGAAACCCCTGAACAACTTTTCTTCTTTAGCTTTTTGCTAATAAGCACTTTGGACTTTGATTTGTAATCGGGGTAGTTACTTCGGGACCCTTTGTGTAATTGTTCTTTCCTATAGTATAATTGTTAGTCCATTGGTTGTTAGCTGTTTACCCCGTTAGTTCTTTTGTCATTTCCAACTGTTAGTCCCTTAGGTTTACATATAGTTAGTTTATTTAATTTAATTAATTAAATTTAGGGTTTAATTTAATTAGTTTAATTAATATAAAATGCTACAGTAACTTTTAGGGCTTTTTATATTTTTAGATTTCTCAACTTTTTCTTTATTTAATTTGATTTTTTTAGATTTTTTATAGTTATATTTTCTGACTTTTTATATTTAATTAGTTTTAATTAGTTTTTAATCTTAGAAAATTCATAAAAAATACAAAAATTAACAAAAAAATATTTTTCTTTTTAATAAAATTTTATTTAATCAGTTAGTTTATATTAAAAATATAAAAACTTTTGTAGGGTGATTTTTACCCAAATTTCAGTTCCGGGCTCGTTTACGAGTTCGACTTTTTCGTTTCTTACCGTTTTGTTCGCTTTTTAACTCCAATTTTGAAATTTTTTACATTTTCTTTTAAGTTAGAATATTTTTAATTTATTTAAATTTTAAAATTAATTTTATGACTTTATTTTTGTAATCTCTCTCTTAGATTTTCTCTTCTTAGATTTAGCACAAAATTTCACATCATTCATAGAATTAGAAACACACAAATTATCAGAAGACATGCAATCTACACCGTAATACAGTACATAATCAAAAATTATCATGTTTCTTGGAATTCTGCACAGGCGCAGATCCATTAACTTTAACAGTGCCATTTCTTTTATTCAAACTAGATTTAACGTTTTTAGGGTGAGCTTCTACTTTATTCTTCGAATTACTACTTGGTGTTTGTTGAATCCTATCATTTCTGGTATTGCCTGAAGGCTGTGATCCGCTAGCACTAGTAGAAAGTCTTACTCCTGTAGAATGCAACACACGCTTGTTAGAAACTAAGTTTGAAACTTGGTCGAGTATGTTTTTTGTGTTTTTATTGTGGATGTGAGTGATTCTGGCAAAATAACTTTCTTGTCCTTTTTCCTCGGTGTGACCGCAACTAATGAAGGATTCAAAATTGTTGCTTGCTATAAGCTCAAGTCCTACTTTTTATATAGTGAAAGCAAATTCATGAATGATTTGGTATACCTCAAAGGCGGGACCTCTAAAGTGCAATTTTGTAGGATATTCGCTTGACTTGTTCGCTATAAATCCTTAAGGACCAAAGCTTCTTCCTGAGTGTGCTTAATATACGAGGAGTGAGCAGTCCTTTTATTCAACAATTTGGGTGTGATTGGTTCCATATTATCCTTAGACACTTTTGGATCAACAGAGTGGGTCTCAATAGCCTCCTTATCTAAAGCTTTTCCTTTAAGTTTCCCTAACTCTTGTTTTTGGGATGCTTATGACCAAAACCTTGTTCCTGAAGTTTTGATTTAATCAGAATTTCCCCAAGACTTTATATTGACTTGTTTGATTAACGCATCACATTGTTCTTTTGATTGAACACGTTTTGGTTTAATCGAGTCATAAAGTTGCTTATAAGTCTGTTTCAAATGCTCATTCTCAGCAACAAGTTTTGTCACTCTATGTTCCAATTCAATGTTAAGAGTCTTAATTTCATCATGTCCATTTTGACTGTTACTATCATCCTCGTTCTTTTTAAGGACTTATTCTGCTCTTTCAACTTGACAATGACTGTCTACTCTTTCGCTTGGAGACTGAGCTTCTTCAATTCACTTAATTTAACAAATGGAGTAAAATTGGAGCATTTGATTTAAATCACTGTTTTCTTGTTGAAAAAATTTCTTGATTAGTTGAGAATCAGCTTCCAAAGTGATGCAATGTTTTTCAAGAGTCGTAAAACTCTTTGCAAAAGTTTATCGTAAGTTTCTTTATCAACAAAATCCTTTTTGTTGAGAAGCTCAGTCTTGAGTTCGAGACACTTTTGACATTCATTCACAGTTTCACAACCATCATTCACAGACAAATTCACAACAGTTTTTACAATATCATGATCAATGGCTTGTGCCAAGAGTCGTTCATTTTCACTCAAAACTTGATTCATTTTAACTTCGAAAGTTCTGGACTCCAAGCGATGTTGTTCGACAGCCTATTCCATTTGATAAAAGACATTTTGGACATCGGCAAGTTCTTCAACCAAGTATTGATTGAAGTTATTGAAGATATCTTTTATGTCTTTTAATAAACGAAATGTTTCATCGCGAAAAACAAGGCCTTTGTATGTTCAAACCCCCACGTGCCCTCAGTGATAGCTGTGGCAGTAGTTCTTTCTTTGACAACCTGATCAAAGCCAGTAAGATGGCGTTTAAGCTCTTTCAAGCTAGTATTCACCATACTTACTTTAGGAAGTTCTTTTGGAACCTCAACTTTGTTGGTTGTGGAAGAAGGAGATAGGTCTAAAGGTTGTGTATGTGACGAAGTCGCTTTCTATGGCATGTTTACTATATTAAATTAGATTGATCGAACTATCGATTTTGTTGTAATCGTTATTAAGAACCGATTAATTAATGGGTTTTTTAGTGTTTACTTTATGTTGTTACAAAATTGGATCTTGTTCTTTCAAAAGAATTTTGATACGACTCCTTCACAATGCATTAAATGTTCTCATCAGTATCAGGAATCACAATAGCATCCATTTTAAGAATGACATTCCCGTCATACAGTTTTGGCTTTGACTCCCGAACTTTCTTCAGATAGAAAGGTTTTTCAAAACCGATCGCTTATTTTGTGGAATGATCATAACAAATTTTGGATTTAGTCATCATATGAACAGTTTGCGCAGATTGACCTCTTTTGAAAATGATATTATCAAGTTGCTTAATTTTCTTTTCTAAAGCAATTTCTCTATCAATATTTCTATTTTCTTCTATTTTTAAATCATTTTTGAGATCAGAAACTGTTTTCATTAAAGAATCTTTTCTTGCAACTTGTTCAAAAAAGAGTTTGCTTAAGACGTACAATCTTCGGTCATACTGTTCATTTAATCTGATAAATGTTTTCAAACATTTTGCATTTCTTTTCAATTCTTTAACCTCTTCTTTATATCTGTCTAAGATCGGGTAGGCAAAGCTTATTGGCACTTTTATATTCCAGATTAACATTGGTGCAGTGCATCACTTGGGTATTTAATTGTTCAAACATAGATAATATCAGGACATCTTGTTGAGCAGAAGAGTTAGAATTCTGGACAGTTTCCTGTTGTGTTTCACTCAAATACTGAGAATAAGGAATGATATTGCTATCACTGTTATTTCAGTTTTTTGTTGATTTACTTCATTGACTGTTTAAGAAGACGTCGTTTTCTGACTCACTTTGATTGATTAAATCATAGGTCAGATTATCTGGATTGTTGTACCTTAGTGAGTGCATCTGAGCCATCCGGAAGATTCTGCCAATAAGAGCAATCCTTGGCTGAGTTGGAGTTCATACATTCAGATGTCATAGCATCCAGAGCATCGGATGATAAACAGCATTTGTGGGTGATGACAGTTAAGAGGTTTGACTGTCAGGAAGTCCTTGGGATATGCCAAAATGCTATTTCTTCTATGTTTAAAGCTTGACACTTGCTTGAGCTTGAACCAGCAACACTTTATCATTGAACCATGTTTCATCCCTTTTCCTCTTGGGCTTAGTACACTGCTTGGCAATATGACCCTCCCCCTTGCAATTGTAACAAATGACAGTCCGTTGTTTCCCTGTGTTGCTTCCACTTGCTCCAGGTGTGTATTTTCTTGTTGTTCCAGCAACATAAGTAGTTTGTCTTCCCTGAACAGGTTGCATAGTTACTTTTCCATCATAGATGGTAGCTTGTTGACGAGGGTTTGACGAAGTCCTTAGCTGATTGTTGGTAGTAGGATATCGGATGTGACAACAGCAGTTAAGAACGACATCATGTGATTAATCGCATCAATTGGATCATCCCCTTTCTGGAACACTGGAACAACTAGACCGGAGTCTGGTTGGGAAAATTCAGGTTGTTGCTGTTGATAGGCTGTGGGAGCATATTCCAATTGTGGGATTGATGGTTGTGGAGAATAAACGTTGTGGTGAACGGTGGATTGGTACTCATTTGATGGATAAGTGATTGAAAGAGGTGTTGATTGATTGGTTGTGAATTGTTGAGTCTGATAAGGTGTAACAAACTGTGAAGACTGATATGGTGAAACATGAAGTTGAGATAGAGACTTTGGGTGAGTGTGTAGATGAGATTGATAAGCTGGCTGAGTTAATTGGTGAGATGCAACTAGCAAAAGGATCAGAGTAGTTGTCGTTCATTGCATTAAACACTTCCTAGCATGTCTTTATGTTGTTGCAGGTAGCTAGAAGTGATCACCATTGGTAGTGTCAAGTCTTTGACCAATTTAACATCAGTAACAAATTTGCTCCATTCATCAGGAAGAGTGTTTAAGAACTTGGTGTTAACTTGAAACTGCTCCAATGGCATCTTGTAGATGTTCATATCATTGAGTAACAGAGTGAACCTCAAGTAGTACTCATGTAGCGTCTCTCCTTTCTTGTAAGTGAACTTATCGAATTCATCATACAGCTTGCACTCTCGTTCTTGTTTTGTTAACGACGTTTCCTTGCGTATTAGCAGTTTTAATCTTCTCCAAAGATCTTTTGTAACTGATGTTGACTCATAAGAGCATGATTTCAGTTGGAAGGCCTTGGAGAATGATATTTATTAGCTTGATGTCACAATCAGCTTGAATGGCTTCAGCGGGAGTGAGTTCAGTATATTCTTTAAGTCTTGTTACACCATCCACAGTGATTGATGGCCAAGAAGTGGACCTTTTCAACAGACGGCCAAGATCATTCTTCCATGGGGCTATTCATCAGATGAAGTTCCATTACTGACTTTTCCATGAATCATCAAGTGTTTTCAGCACGGTGGTTTATCTAGCTCCACCCGAGAGAAGTGATTTATCGCAAGAGTCGTCTTTGATAACGTTGGTATCTAAAAGTATTACAAATTGATCGATCGGTGTAGAAATAAATTGTGTTTGGTTATGTGATTGTTGAGTCTTGAAATGAAACTACACGGGATTTTACAATTCTCGACAAAACCAGGAAAAACAAATTAATGTTTCACGGGATTTTACAAGTCACAGAAAGAACCGTATAATTTTAGAAATTTGAAAATTTGGTGTCCTTCTAGTTCGGTCCTTCTAGTTCGGTCCTTCTAGTTCGGTCCTTCTAGTTCGGTTGTTAAAGAAGAACTAGTTCGGTCCTTCTTGTTCGGTACCAACTAAGGTTACTAGTTCGGTTGATCTTGTTCGGTGCACACTAGTTCGGTTACCAATCAAGAACTAGTTCGGTCCTGCTCGTTCGGTTACCAAAGAAACCACTAGTTCGGTCCTGCTCGTTCGGTTCCTTCTCGTTCGGTTACCAAAGAAACCACTAGTTCGGCTACAACTACAAGCAACTAGATCGGTGCTTCTTGTGCGGTCCTCTAGTTCGATTATCTAGTTCGGTTCCCACAACAAATAACTAGATTGGTTCCAACTATGACGAACCCAAAATTTTCAAAACTCAAAAAGACACATTTTTGAATGGTTTTTAGCAAAAATTCTTGTACAACTAGTGTTATTAACTCATTATTAGGACAATAAAAATTGATAACTCTTTAAAGGTTTTTTACGCCAAAAATTTTGAATCCAAAAATTTTGTTCTTTATAAAGATTTTGAAACACAATCACATGACAAACACAAAACTATACACACCACATCCTTGGCTCTGATACCAATTGTAGGAAAACTTGAATCTTATGATCTATCTTAAAGAACAGAGTGAGTAGACTTTGCCTGTAAGCATGCCTAACGAATTCATGAGTTACTGGTATATGTTCGAGATACATGCCCTAATGCGATAAACTTAGTGCTAAAAAGGTTGTTGTCACACCCAAAAACAATGTCAAGAAAGTTAGGTTTTTGAACCTCTCACATCCTCAAGCAACATTAAACAGGTAGAGTCATCTAAAACATCAAATTCTAACACACCTGTGTTGTCTCCTATAGGATTGAAGTGTTATACTAGTAATTACGGATCAAAGCCTACAGGCAATAAAAAGAATGATAGGATCTTGCAAACACCAAGTAGGAACATGAAGAATAAAGTAGAAGCCTAACCTAGGAATGTTAATAAAAAGAATCGTGTTGTTGAACCTATTCATAGTGTTGATGTTAAGCATTCACTGTTAAATGCGAATTCTGAACTTATTTGTGCTACTTGTAAGAAATCTATGTTTGATGGTGTTCATGATATGTGTCTTCTTGATTTTGTGGAAAATGTCAATAGACGTGCTAAATCTGCTAAGTAACATAAAAAACAAAATATTTAGAAACCTACGGGTAATGTATTCACTAAAGTAGGACTTAAGTAGAAACCAACAGGCAGAACTTTCACTATAGTTGGTAACTCGTGCCCTTAAACTAGGATCACTTCAGCTAACGTAGTGCCTCCTAAGAAAACCATTTCCCACTCAGTTGAAACACAAAAACTAGAGCTTAAAGTCTACAACAGGAAACCCAAAAATGTTAAAAATGTAGGTTCGGCTAAAAAGGCTAAGATTGTAGAATCTAAGAATGCTAATCACTCGAAACCCAATCACACTTGGGGATCCAATGCTACAGATATTCCATCTTCTTCTTCTCTTGTCATGACAGGTGGTCCAAATTTTTCTCTGGTATCTAGACTCCGGATGTTCAAAACATATGACAGGGAACCACTCTCAGCTCATGAACTTTGTTAGTAAATTTTTGGGTACAGTTAGATTCGGGAACGACCAGATTGCAAGGATTATGGGGTACGATGACTATCAGCTGGGAAATGTTACTATCTCTAGAGTATACTATGTCAAGGGGCTTGGACATAACTTTTTTTATGTGGGTCAATTTTGCGACGCAGATCTTGAAGTCGCATTTCGTAAAAACACTCTCTTTATTCGTAATTTAGAAGGTGTTGATCTACTTTCAGGATCCCGAGACACAAATTTGTACATAATTTCTCTTGATGACATGCTTAAAACATCTCCGATTTGTCTTCTATCCAAAGCGTCAAAGACTAAGAGCTGGTTATGGCACCGTCGGTTATCACATCTCTACTTTGGTACTCTTAACAAGCTAGCTAAAGACGGTCTTGCACGAGGCAATCCAAGACTTAAATTTCAGAAAGATCATCTGTGTTCAACATGTGCATTAGAAAAAAGCAAGAAATCCTCTCATCAACCCAAAGCTAAAGACACTAACCAAGAGAAACTATATCTTTTGCATATGGATTTATGTGGCCCGATGCGTGTGGCGAGTATTAATGGGAAAAGGTATATCTTAGTGATTGTTGACGATTATTCATGATTTACTTGGGTCAGATTTTTGAGAACAAAAGATGAAGCTCCTGAAGCCATCATTAAATGCATCAAAAATATTCAAGTTTGTTTTAATGCCACCGTCCGTAATGTTCAAAAAGATAATGGAATCGAATTTTTCAATCAGTCACTT
>BQNB010060087.1:0-28351 GCA_026074375.1 Tanacetum coccineum | reverse complement strand
TCGGTTTTATTGATTGTTGATTTTTACACTTATTTATATATTTTATATTTTATTATATATTATATATATTTACAGTGTGAACTTCACCAATCAGTTTACAAACCCAACAAACTGAGGCCTTAACAGCATTAACCTGGTTTCCCTTAACAATATTAACTACTACTTTTGGCCTAGTAGTATTAACATTCTTACCACTAATAATATTAACCCTCTTATTAAAATTACTGTTTTTAGTTGCTATTTTGTTGTTAATGGGCCTTCTAACAGTTGAATGTGCTTTATTAAAAACAGTTTTCATTGGTCTTGCACTATTTACTGTTGTTTTAGGTTGAGCAGTATTAACTAGTCTAGGAGTATTAAGTGATACTAGGCCAGACCTCATTAATACTTCGTTTGGAACCATGTTCCTTTTAGGACTGGGGTGAGTCATTCTAGTAAAATTATGCTGATTCACTGATGTGTCATTGTGTAGGTGTTATTTATGTATCAAGTTTTACTATTTATTTTATGCCGACTATACCTAAAAATAACACTTTAACGGGCAATGTACCCGGTCAATTGGAGTTTCATAGGTAAGTAGGGTGTCGATCACTAAGAGCGAGAGCGTTAATTCCTAATTCTATCAGTATTTTAGTTATCTAAGTTAAACCTAAAAATAATGCAAAAAGGGGGTTTCAGCCTAAGATACTGGCAAAGTTTTGTGTATCTAACCTAAGGTTTTGATGACAAGTAAAGCAATAAACACACACAAGAAGACAAGCAAACGATAGAGGAACGGTGGAGAACTAATGTAAGGAAAATGTATCAACCATGAATAATCTGATAAAACACAGGTTTGTTTATTTAGTGCAATGATTGTCTTATCTTGAAGGGGTATATCATTCCTAGACTTAGGCGATACTTCTTCCTAAGACCTAGACACGCTAATTCTGTCACAATTAGACGCATCCGCATAAAGTAAGCATTTGTTGATTATAATCTATCTTAGGATCTAAGTAATGGTACTCTTACTAAACCCTAGCTCATCGAGACTTTACCCACTTACTGCTTAACGGCTCTTTATATACTAGTAATCCACTGTCCGAGTCCTTACCAATAGAATAAGAATGTACTCGTTGATACCAAGGTCACCTTATGGCTTAACTAAGCTCACTAATCTAAAGGAAAAGATAGGTCAATATTTGTGATCCTATGATTCTAGATATATAAATTGCATTATGGAGAGCTATCCCAGACTCTTAGCCTATGCCCAAACAACACAGAAGTTGCAGCGCATTAAATATTTAGGACTAGATCTAGTTGAATGATAGGTCGCACACTTAAGCACGTAAACAAATATAAATTGATAAACATAAACAACAATCAACGATAAATTAAGCAATCATTATAAACAAACCAAACATTAAATCTTCATAGACATGGCTGATACCTAAAGGTATCAGCCGATAGTCATTGTAAAAATACACAGAGTTTGATATATGGACGATTAAAGTAAAGAAACCTCAATCGAACGCGTATTCGGTTTCCCGAAGATTACAAGTGTTTTCCTATGATGTTGAGGCTCTTTTCTGACCTTCTAGGCTCTTCTGATCGTCTCTCGGTCGACTTGGTGGTTTAGGGATTCACTTGCATGATTAAAACTGAGTTTAGGGTAGTCTATTTATAGTGTATGGAATCGCGTCGATAAGCCATATCCATCCATGTGGGATACGGCGTATTGTGTATTTCTTGGAGTAAGGACCACGTTTGATATCTTCTAGAATATTTTATTACTATATTATGGATACGGCGTATAGGGGTTTCCTGGATACGGCGTATTGGTCTTTATGTCTTCGTGGTTTCTTGTGAAATTTAGGCACGGATACGCCGTATCTACTTGATGGATATGATGTATTGCGGTAAAACAAGTTGAATCTTCTTCATTGACCAAAGTATTTAATACGGCATATCGTTGATGTGGATACGGCGTATTCTTCAAAGTCAGACAATGGTATTTTGATTCGTCAAAGTCTTGGATACGTCGTATAGGTCTAGAATAATACGGCGTATTGGTTGGCGATTAGGTAAGACTTTATCGAACTCTCGTTATGCTATCAAATGCGTTGCCTTTTGCATGACTTCACCAAGTACTCCTAAATACTGCAATTCTAAAATAATAAACGATTAAGTAACACTTCTTTGCAATAACTATACAAAAATGGGTTAATAACATGGGATAAATGTGCTAATAAAATTAGACGTTATTGATGTCATTAAATATCTCCTAACTTGAAACCTACTTGTCCTCAAGTGCCTTTAGAAGTTACAAAAATGTATCCCTAAGGATATTTTCCGTTAATAGCATTTATTCAGATCTATTACAGTAACAACCAAAACACCTACGAATAGGAGATGAAAAAACACTCAATCACTCAACTAATCTATGTGGTAACATGTTGTAACTAATCGCTCAATTGCTCAGTCGTGATGAGTATTCCATAAGCTTGGCAAGGATACACATCTCCACCACTAAAGCCAAGGAGTAACAAGTTTATAAAGGTAAATATGGGCTTTTGTATGGAAAGGCGTACGGTTTGATCATTCTACAATCTTTCACCAGAAGCACCACTCCAACAAGGCAGCTGGAGCACACATACACACCCGGAACGCCAGGATAGACATGAGTGTTCAATCACATCCCCATTCAAATTTAACCAACAGTTAGGATGAAGAATGATATAGGGTAGGAACCTTCTAACTTTCACCAAAAGTCATAAACCAAAAAGGTACAAGACATGCATACATGGGGCCGTAACGATGGAATAGACATGCACGCTCGAACAAGTCCTTATTCGCGTAAAACCAGTGGCTAATCATTAGGTGAGAGGGAAGTAAATTGTTGTTAAATAAAAATCAAGAAACAAATAGATTAAGACTTAAGTTACAAGTTGCTAGACACTTATTTCCCGACCGTTATCATGATTAAGACACAACTATTTACAACGTTTTGATCATAGATAAAAAAAACAACAACCTACGTTGGCGTTTCCATAACGATCAACTTCCCAATCATCCCAAAACTTTACATACTTTACAAGGCAAGTGGCGATATCTTCCACTTTATACAATACTCTACATCGTTGATTTTTAGACGTATCAACGAATAATCGATCCTTCGTATAATTCCTTCGGTAATGCTCTTTGCGAAACGATTATCTTCAAACTTTCCTTCTCTTTTTTTGTATTTTTTTCTTTTTCTTTTTTTTCAACAATACTTCAAATTCGCCCCCCCCCCTCCTTCCGTTGTAGTTTCTCCATCTTCCCTTCATAATAATCTGAGATAATTACTTCGGGTAATTTCGTCGTTCTTGGTTTCAACTATTATTTATGACGGTAGTTAAAATTACAGAGCTTTGACTACTAATAAACATTTCCCATTTGCAAATGTGCATAATTTTTAACGCAGCAAGATAAAAAAATGATACAAGACTCGAGAATTCAATAATTTACACTTTAGCAACTAGCAAACCGTAATTTAAAATTTAATCTACAGGTAGGTTAAGGTGTAAGGGTGGTAACGAAATAAATAATTGGGTGTAAAGAATTCCCTAAAAGGGATTTGGCTCTACGGTTGTTCTAGTGGAGATCCAATCTAAAAAGATGCAGAAGTGTGAAAAGGTTTAGTTTTAACAGGAGGTTTTAACTAACAGGTGGTAGTTAGTTAATAAACAACATGTAAAGGGCAATTTGGTTTGTTAATCCTAAGATTTACCAATGTTAAACAAGTTACTCAATTAAAGCCATAATTCTCATTATTGTTTGGGTCTCGAATAGATATACCAATATCCAAGTTTTAAAGTTACAATCATCACCGACACACTCATATTTTGTTGGAATTTGGGTAAACATTTGGAATCGGAAAGGTTACACTAAAATCCTCACAATATCTAACAAAAGGATTATTGTGTGCGGGTTTATGTATACATTGTAATTGTCACAAAAGTATTGCTTGTATTTTTTTTTTAAATTTGAGCATAATGTAAGCTTTGTATTTGGTGAAATATAGGACAAGTGATATTCTAATTCCTATCCCCCCATTTGTTTTATAAACGTTCTCGTTTTGTAATATATAAAACATTAATTACGAGAATTTTTAAAAGAATTGAAGAGAAACTCCCCTGATATTTTCTCGGTAGATTCTCCATGTTGAGTTTATTGAGCAAGAATTTGTGTTGAACAGCCGCCTTAAAGTTTCAAGACTCCAACACTTCAAGATCTCCAGATTTGTAAATTCTTTACCAATATTTGTAGATATTCTTTCACGAGGTCCTGTATAAATTCTCAGAAAACAAATGCAATTCTATCTCCGTGTATTCGTTTGGTTAGACTCGAAATAAATACCTAAAACTGTACAAGAAGTCAATAAGCCGTATCCATACCCCAGGATACGCCGTATTGATACCTGTATCGAATACGCTGTATTCGTTTAACGAATACGCCCTATAGACTGTGCTGAAAATAAAGACTGGATAATGTCCAAATAGTCAATACGCCGTATCCATGGGTTTTGGATACGCCGTATAGACAGTCTGGAAAGACAGACTCGATAAGAAAATTAAAAATACATTCCGGGTTGTCTCCCGGCAAGCACTTTTGTTTATAGAAAAGTCTTTAAGTTAGACTTGCCTCAATTTACTCCCATCCTTATAAAACAATTTGGGGTCGAACGGGATGCCAAATGACACATACAAATTCTTGATTAGGAAAATGAATGACATCCCTTTGTTAAGATGATTCTAAGTCATGATATTAAAATTTAATTCCTTGATAAAAGTTTCAGTTTTGAAAAATTTATTAAGATGTATCATGATTTGTTTATAAAAGCTTATTCGACCCATGTGCATAGGCACCAACATCGGTTTTTATTAAATCAGGTAATGGTTTGACAAATAAATCCTTCGAAGAGTGTTCAATATCGACTTTATCATTATCATTGTCCGTATCCGTTTTTAATTCATTGGAATAAATTACGTTAAAAGGAAATAGATCATTAAAGTATAAAACGTTTTGTTCCTCTTCATCACATTCGGACAATGATGTTTCATTATTCAAATTAAATTCATCGATATGTTGAGGGTTAAAAATTGGTTCAGTTAATAAATATGATTTAGACGTTTGAGCATCATTGTAAAGAATGGCTGAAAATTCGTTCTCAAAATCTTTAAAGTAGTCTAAATCATCTAATTTAGACGTTTGAGCATCATTGTAAACAATGGCTAGAAATTCATTCTCAAGATCATTAAAGAAGTCTAAATCATCAAAACAACTGACCGTAGGCTCAGGTGATGGAAGTGAAGGCATATTGACTTTATCATTATCATTTTCCGAATCCTTTTTTAAATTGTTGACAGGAATTATTTTGTAGGAAAATGAATTTTTGTCAAAAATTACCTTGCAATCTTCATTGTCAGATTCATCAAACGACATTCTAAAGTCAATTTCATCGTTAAGAGAACCTACCGCAGGATCACACGAGAGTGTTGATTCAGATGTTAACGTGTCGTTAAAGACTATAGCTGGGAATTCAGTTTCAACAGATCTGAGGTCGTGAACATCTTCATTATCCCAGATCTTACCATACGTAGCATTTTCCCAGTTATACACCTTACCACGCCTACGAGCTTTTTCTTCCTCAATCCTGATATACTCCTCCATAGTAATGTTGGGGTTGTCTATTTTAACCTGTAATAAATTCGCTAGGAAAGAAAACTGTCAAATAGCTTAATACGCCGTATTCAGTGACTGAATACGCCGTATTGATGATAGAGTCGAATACGCTGTATTGGTTTGAAAAAAAATTATACGCCGTATCCAATAAATTGAATACGCCGTATTGGTTTAAAAAAAGTTTACAGCGTACTTTGAATAATGCACACAAACACACAATATGCAAAAATATACAATGCAGAAAATTAAACACACAGAACAAACACACAGATATGCAAATTAATCTAAACTAATCTAAACTAAAACACTAATAAACAAGAATTAAACAACTTTACTCCCAGGCAGCGGCGCCAAAAACTTGATGTGTCATTGTGTAGGTGTTATTTTAGGTATCAAGTTTTACTATTTATTTTATGCTGACTATACCTAAAAACAACACTTTAACGGGCAGTGTACCTGGTCAAATATAGTTTCGTTGGTAAGTAGGGTGTCGATCACTGAGAGCGAGACCGTTAATTCCTAATTCTATCACTATTTTAGTTATTTAAGTTAAACCTAAAACTAATGCAAAAATAGGGTTTCAGCCTGAGAGACTGGCACGGTTTTGTGTATCTAACCTAAGGTTTTGATGACAAGTAAAGCAATAAACACACACAAGAAGACAAGCAAACAATAGAGGAACGGTCGAGAACTATTGTAAGGAAAACGTATCAACCATGAATAATTCGATAAAATGCAGGTTTGTTTATTTAGTGCAATGATTGTCTTATCTTGAAGGGGTATATCATTCCTAGACTTAGGCGGTACTTCTTCCTAAGACCTAGAAACGCTAATTCTGTCACAATTCGACGCATCCGCATAAAGCATCCTTATGTTGATTATAATCTATCTTAGGATCTAAGTAATGGTGCTCTTACTAAACCCTAGCTCATGGAGACTTTACCACTTACTGCTTAACGACGATTTATATACTAGTAGTCTACTGTCCGAGTCCTTACCAATGGAATAAGAACGTACTCGTTGATACCAAGGTCACCTTATGGCTCAACTAAGCTCACTAAACTAAAGGCAAGGATAGGTCAATATTTGTGATCCTATAATTCTAGGTATATAAATTGCAATAAAGAGAGTTATCCCGGACTCTTAGCCTACGCCCAAACAACACCGAAGTTGCAGCGCATTAAATATGTAGGACTAGACCAAGTTGAATGATAGGTCGCATACTTAAGCACGTAAATGAATATAAGTTGATAAACATAAACAACAATCAATGATAAATTAAGCAATCGAGATAAACAAACCAAACATTAGATCTTCATAAACATGGCTAATACCTAAAGGTATCACCGATAGTCATTGTAAAAAAAAACACACGTTAGATATATATAAACGATTAAAATAAAAAACCTCAATCGAAACGCGTATTCGTTTACGAGAAGAATACAAAGTTTTTCCTATGATTCTTAGCTCCTTTTCTGACCTTCTATGCTCTTCTAATCGTCTCTTGGTTGACTTGGTGGTTTAGGGATTCACTTACATACCATAAAAACTAAGTTTAGGGTCGTCTATATATAGTGGTCTGGAAGTCGGTTCGATATGGCGTATCTATGTGTTGGATATGACGTATTAGGGATTTTTTGGAGTAGGGACCACGCTTGATATCTTCCAGAATATTATATTGATTCCATATCTTGAATACGGTGTATTGATTCTCTCTTAATACGGCGTATTGATCTTCATCCTCTGTGGTCATTGGTGAGTGCAGGCACGGATACGCCGTATCTTCCTTGATGGATATGGCGTATTGGTCTTCAGAATAGTAATCTTTAAAATATCTTCATTTAAGCTTCAGAATGCGCGCCTTTTACTAACTTTCACCAATTACTCCATAATTACTGCAAAAACGATTAAGTAACAATTCTTTGCAATAACTATACAAAATGGGTAAAATAACATGGGATAAATGATGCTATAAAATAGACGTTATTTGATGTCATCAAATATCCCCCCACTTGAATCCTACTTGTCCTCAAGTAGCCTTTAGAAGTTTATAAAAATGTATCCCAAAGGATATTTTTCCATACAGCACTTTTTCCGATCTATTACAAGTAACACAACCAACACCTCACGAAATAGGAAAGATTAAAAACACTCAAATCACTCAACTAATCTATGTGGTAACATGTAACTAATTCGCTCAATTGCTCGGTCGTGACGAGTATTCTATCATAAGCTTGGCAAGGATACACATCTCCACCACTAAAGCTAAGGAGTAACAAGTTTATAAAGGTAAATATGGGTTTTTGTATGGAAAGGCGTACGGTTTGATCATTCTACAATCTTTCACCAGAAGTACCACTCCACAAGGGTAGCTGAAGCACAAATACACACCCGGAACTCCAGGATCGACATGTGTGTTCAATCACATTGCCATTCGAATTTAACCAACGGTTAGGATGAATAATGATATAGGGTAGAAACATTCTAACTTTCACCAAAAGTCGTAAACCAACGAGGTACAAGACATGCATACATGGCCGTAACGACGGAATAGACATGCATGTTCATATGAATCCTCATTCGCGTAAAACCAGCGGCTAATCATCAGGTGAGAGGGAAGTAAATTGTTGTTAAATAAAAATCAAGAAACAAATAGATTAAGACTTAAGATACAAGTTGCTAGACACTTATTTCCTGACCGTTACCATGATAAAGACACAACTATTTACAACGTCTTGATCATCGATCAAAAACAACAACCTAAGTTGGCGTTCCCGTAACGGTCAACTTCCCAATCTTCCCAAAACTTTACATACTCTACAAGGCAAGTGGCGATATCTTCCACTTTGTACAATACTCTACATCGTTGATTTTTAGACGTATCAACGAATAATCGATCCTTCGTGTAATTCCTTCGGTAATTCCTTTGCGAAACGATTATCTTCAAACTTTCTTTCTCTTTTTGTATTTTTCTCATTTTTTCGATTTTTTTTTTGCTAACTATACTTCAAATCTCGGTGTAGTTTCACCATCTTCACGATCATAATAATTCCGGATAATTTCTTCGATAGTTCCTTCGTCTTCGGATTCACCAATAATTGTGACGGTAGTAAAATCACATGAGCTTTGACTACTAATATACATTCCCATTTGCAATGCGCAAATTTCCAACCGCACCAAAGATAGAAAATGACACAAGACTCAGGAAATACAAACTTTACACTTTAAGCAACTAGCAACTGTAAATTAAACTTAATCTAACAGGTAGGTAAGAATCTAAAAGGTGAAACCGAAATAAATAGTAGGTGTAAATTCCTAAAGGATTGGCTCTACAGGTTGTTCTAGTGGATCATCACTCTAAAGATGAGAGTGAAAAAGGGTTTAAACGGGAGGTTAACTAACCGGTGTAGTTAGTTAATAAGCAACATGTAAAGGCGATTTAGGTGTAATCTTAAAAAATTACCAATTTAAACGAGTTACTCCATCTAAATCCATAGTACTTATCACTGCGGTCTCGAGTAGTATACCAAGCCAAGTTCTAAAGTCTACAACATCACCGGCACACTTATATTTTGTGGAATTTGGGTAAACATTTGGAAACGGAAAGGCTAAATCCTCACAATATCTAACAAGGCTTATTGTGTGCGGGTTATGTATCTGTAATTTCATAAAGTATGCAAGAAAAAAAATTAAAAAAATATTAGCATAATTTAAGCATTTAGTGTGAAAAATATGACAATAAACATTCTCATTCCATCCCCCACTGGAATTATACAACGTCCTCGTTGTATAGATAAAACTTTAAATACGGGAATTAAAAAGAATTAGAATGAGAAACTCCCCTGATATTTGCTCGATAGATTCTTCATGTTGAGTTTATTAGCAAGATTATGTTGTACAGCCGCCTTGAAGTTTCAAGACTCCAACACTTTAAAATCTTCCATATTTGTAAATTCTCCACCAATATTGGTCAATATTTCTTTGCTTCAAAGGTCCTGTGTAAATTCTCAGAAAACAAATGCAATTCTATCTCCGTGTATTCGTTTGGTTAGACTCGAAATAAATACCTAAAACTGTACAGGAAGTCGATATGCCATATCCATTCCCCAGGATACGCCGTATTGATACCTGTATATGTTGTATTTATTTAATGAATACGTCATATATACTATGCTAAAAATAAAGACTGGATAACGTCCAGATAGTCAATACGCCGTATCCATGGGGTTTGGATACGCCGTATAGACAGTCTGGGAAGACAGACTTGATAAAAATTGAAAATACATTCTGGGTTGTCTCCCGGCAAGCACTTTTGTTTATAGAAAAGTCTTTAAGTTAGACTTTCCCCAATTTAATCCCATCCTTATAAAACAATTTGGGGTCGAACGGGATGCCAAATGGCACATACAAATTCTTGATTAGGAAAATGAATGACATCCCTTTGTTAAGATGATTCCAAGTCATGATATTAAAATTTAATCCCTGACAAAAGTCATGCATAGAGTTTGAAAAATGTATAGATGTATCATGACTTGTTTCCAAAAGCTTATTTGACCCATGTGCATAGGCACCAACATCGGTATTTATTAAATCAGGTAATGGTTTGACAGATAAATCCTCCGAAGAGTGTTCAATATCGACTTTATCATTATCATTGTCCGTATCCGTTTTTAATTCATCAGGATAAATTACGTTAAAAGGAAATAAATCATTAAAGAATATAACGTTTTGTTCCTCTTCATCACATTCGGACAATGATGTTTCATCTTTCAAATTAAATTCATCGATATGTTGAGGGTTTAAAATCGGTTCAGTTAATAAATCTGATTTGGACGTTTGAGCATCATTGTAAACAATGGCTGGAAATTCATTCTCGAAATCTTTAAAGAAGTCTAAATCATCAAAATAACTGACCGTAGGCTTGGGTGATGGAAGCAAAGGCATATTGACTTTATCATTATCATTTTCCGAATTCGTTTTTAAATTGTTGAGATAAATTATTTTGTAAGAAAATGAATTTTTGTCAAAAATTACCGTGCAATCTTCATCGTCGGATTCGTCAAACGATATTCTAAAGTCAATTTCATCGTTGTTAAGAGAAATTACCGTAGGCTCACACGAGAGTGATGCTTCAGATGTTAACGTGTCGTTAAAGACTATAGCTGGGAATTCAGTTTCAACAGATCTGAGGTCGTGAACGTCTTCATTATCCCAAATCTTACCATACGTAGCAGTTTCCTAGTTATGCACCTTACTATGCCTACGAGCTTTTTCTTCCTCAAGCCTAATATACTCCTCCATAGTAATGTTGGGGTCGTCTATTTTAACCTGTAAAAAATTCGCTAGGAAAGAAAACTGTCAAATAGCTTAATACGCCGTATTCAGTAAACTGAATACGCTGTATTATTGATAGAGTCGAATACGTTGTATTGGTTTGAAAAAAAAAATATACGCCGTATCCAAGAAGATGAATACGCCGTATTGAGTATTCGACTCAGAAAAATTACAGCAAACTGTAATAATGCAGAAAACCACATAAACACACAATATGTAAAAATATACAATGCAGAAATTAAACACACTAAACAACCACACAGATATGCAAATTAATCTAAGCTACACTAAACTAAAACACTAATAAATAAGAATTAAACAACTTCACTCCCTAGCAGTGACGCTAAAAACTTGATGTGTCGTTGTATATGTGTTATTTTATGTATCAAGTTTTACAATTTATATTTTGCCGACTTAACCTAAAAACAACAATTTAATAGGCAGTGTACCCTATCAGTAGTAGTTATGTGATAAGTAGGGTGTCGATCACTAAGAGCGAGAGCGTTAATTCCTAATTCTATCAGTATTTTAGTTATCTAAGTTAAGCCTAATACTAATGCAAAAGGAGGGTTTTAGCCTGAGAGACAGGCACGGTTTTGTGTATCTAACCTAAGGTTTTGATGACAAGTAAAGCAATAAACACACACAAGAAGACAAGAAAACGATAGAGAAGCGGTCAAGAACTAATGTAAGGAAAATGTATCAATCATGAATAATCCGATAAAACGCAGGTTTGTTTATTAGTAGAATGATTGTCTTATCTCGAGGTGGCATATCATTCCTAGACTTAGGCGGTACTTCTTCCTAAGACCTAGACACGTTAATTCTGTCACAATTAGACGCATCCGCATAAAGCTTCCTTATGTTGATTATAATCTATCTTAGGATCTAAGTAATGGTGCAGTCTTAACTAAACCCGAGCTCATCGAGACTTTAACCCACTTACAGCTTAACACTCCTTAATACTAGAGTAGTCCACTGTCGAGTCCTTACCAATGGAATAAGAACGTACTCGTTGATACCAAGGTCACTTTATGGCTCAACTAAGCTCACTAATCTAAAGGAAAAGATAGGTCAATATTTGTGATCCTATGATTCTAGATATATAAATTGCAATATGGAGAGCTATCCCAGACTCTTAGCCTACGCCCAAACAACAACAAAGTTGTAGAGCATTAAATATGTAGGACTAGACCCAGTTGAATGACAGGTCGCATACTTAAGCACGTAAACAAATATAAATTGATAAACATAAACAATACTCAATGATAAATTAAGCAATCAAGATAAACAAACCAAACATTAGATCTTCATAAACATGGCCGATACCTAAAGGTATCAGCCGATAATCATAGTAAAAATACACACAGTTTGATATATGAATGATTAAAGTAAAGAAACCTCAATCGAACGCGTATTTGGTTGCGCGAAGATTACAAGAGTTTTCCTATGATCTTGAGGCTCTTTTATAACATTCTATGCTCTTTTAATTGTCTCTTGGTCGACTTGTTAGTTCAGGGATTCTCTTGCATGCCTAAAACTGAGTTTTGGGTCATCTATATATAGGGTCTGGAAACAGGTCGATACCCTGTATCTATCCATGTGGGATACGACGTATTGGGGATTTCTTGGAGTAAGGACCACGTTTGATATCTTACAAAATCTTCGTGTGTAATAAACCTTGGATACGGCGTATAGAGGATCCTGGATACGGCGTATTGGGTCTTCAATCCTTCATGGTTATCTGTGAAGTGTAGGCACGGATACGCCGTATCTTCTTGATGGATACGACGTATTGATGTAAAACTAATTAATTCTTCATCGTTGACCAAAATATTATATACGGCGTATCGTTGATGTGGATATGGCGTATTCTTCAAAGTCAGGCAATGGTCTTTTGATTCGTCAAAGTCTTGGATACGTCATATAGGTCTAGAATAATACAGCGTATTGGCTGTTAGATTAGTAGACTTTCTTAAACTCTTCATTTATGCTCCAAAATGCGTGCCTTTTAGCTAATCTTTACCAAGTACTCCATAATTACTGCAATTCTCAAATACAAATGATTAAGCAACAATTCTTTGCAATAATTATATAAAAATAGGTTATTTACATGCGATAAATGATGCTATAAAATAGACGTTATTTGATGTCATCATTCACCCTTTGAGTATTGTTCCACACTGGTTTTACCATCTTTTTATTATTAAACTGTATCTGATGGTTATCACAATTATACTGCAGGTGATCAAAACTTCCAAACACATAGCAAGCTTTGTTAATCATCTCAAAATTACTTCCTAATCTTTGAGACATCATGTTATTCTAGTTTCTTTGGTTTTCTGTAGGACTATATGTGTTCAGCCTATTTTGATTACCTTGTTTAACAGTTGTTTTCCTAGGATATTTTACTTGCTCTTTAGATTTAACAAACTCTATTTTAGCAAAACTAGACTTAACTGTTTTCTTCTCTTTCTTAGCTCGAGGCACATCTTTTTCATCACTATCAAACACCCAATCCTCAATAATTGGAGCACCATTATTCTTCCTAACAACCTTAGGCTTGTCTGCACTAGCCTAAGCTTCACTAGTCTCAACTACAAGCTTCTTAACTATAGGCTCACTAACTATAGGCTCATTTACAAACTCTTCTATACCAGATAATGACAAATCATGTTTTGGAGGCATAAAGTTTATTGTAAAGGGAGGTGGAACAGCATTATACCCAAACCTGTTTTGCACTTATCAACTATTTAACAGTCTATTAGTTTGCTTAAGCTTTTAGATGAATTCTCAAGTTTTTCTACTATTAGCTGAATTTCATCTTTTTGTTTTTGAGCTAGTTCCAACTTTCTCCTAAGCTCTGTAATGGCTACTTCTGTAGACTATTTGGTTTACTTGCAAAGAAAGCACATATAACAACATCAATCAAGTTATCAATTAATGTTGAGATAACAGGAGTAGCTTGAGTGCTAGTAGTTGTAGCACCATGAGCAGTATTAACTGCTCCAATTGTACTGTTGATGTTGTTTAAGGAAACAAAAGCTACGTTTTGTGTGTTTGTGCTTGAGCTTGATATCCCTTTGACTTCTGGTTCATATACTTTGATATTGTTATAGAGATCATGCATGCTCATTATCTCTAATTCAGGCTTATTCCTCCACACAACAGCATGTGTGTTCCATTCTAATGACAAGCTTCTTAACAACTTCTGGTTCACATCTTCTTGTGAAATGTTTTCACCTAAAATCTCCAGCTGACTCACAAGCTTTTGAAGCCTATCAAAAGTTTGATCAAGGGTCTCTGAGCTAGGAGCAAAGAATTTTTTATACTGCTATTTTAAGAGATTTCTTTGAGTTTTCTTTGTAGCAGCATTACCCCCAAATCTCTTTTCAATAGCTTCCAGTAGTGATTTCGCATCCTTGATTAAGTTAAACATTAATTGATGTTCATTAGGAAAGCCCATCATCAATGTTCTTCTAGCCTTCACCTCTAATCTCTTTTGAGCCTTCTCTTCAACAATTGTAAGAGGTATTACTTTTTCAACACATTCCACAACTGTTGTTTTTGGTGTAGAGTTTCCATTTTCTATGACCTCGCATAAAGCATAGTCAATCATCTGGATGTACTATTTTATTCTTATCCTCCATATCTCAAACTCTCCAGGTTTGAGCATTGGAACCTTGGATGCAGCCACCATATGTGCAGATTCTGAATCCATATCTTCTAGCAAAGAGATCTTGTGTATTCAAACAGGTTCTTCTTATTCAAAGCTTCTCAACAAGCTCTAATACCACTTGTTGATCACACTTTATGTGGAAACCTAAAACACATGATAGGTTCTTTGATCGTTTAAGCTCGAGGTTGTTTAGACCTCATCTAGGATAATATAGTAACAATAATATAAATTGCACAGCGCAAATAATAAACACAAATCAAAGTTACTTCAAGGTTTTTCTTTATTAATCAACACATCCCCAAATACTATTTGATCAGAATAGATCGGTTACTCTAAGTAGTAACAGGGATCAAAGATCCTTGAGGCTAAACTCTAGACGTCTACACTAATTATACAAATGTGTACACACACACTTTTGTATCTAGTCGACTCTCATATAATGAACACACACTTTTCTGAATGCTTAAAACAATATGCCTGGACCTCCTTTTATAGCATAAGGAGTCAAGGCTTTACATGGAAACTATTAAAAGATATTAATGAGTAAATCAATTAAATATTCATCTTTATCTCTTTTTGACCAAATCTTTATTTTCTTCTACATCTTGTAAAATCCCACAATGATGACTTTGGTCCTTTTGTTTCCATCTTGTTTCGTTCGTGTTTTGTCTTATCAACTCAAATATAATTCCCAACAATCTTCCCCTAGTTGATAATGACAAAACCAAATAAGCACGAACTTCCCCTGAAGTTAATATACGAATGAAAACTTCCCCTTAACCTACCAAGGATCTTCAAGTTGCAAATTCATCAAATCTTCTTCCTCTTTTTGTCAATATCAAATACGAGACTAAAGTATGCAACTTTGATCTTCACAACTACGAACCAATATTACACTTCTAATCCAAGTATTCCAATGACCCAAATTGCCCTCCATTACACACCTTAAGAAAAATGAACTTGGGCAGTAGAAACTTAAACTAGCAGTAGTAATAATAACTAGCAGTAGTAAAAACCTTCACCTCGATGTAGCATATAAATGGTTAAACATTTTAAGATTAAGCTTCCCCTGAAACCCATATGTTAACCATTTCTTAAATCTTCAATTTTGTAGGCTCTATGTAATGATTACTGATGAAGAAAACTAAGTATTACCAATTTGATGTTGAAGTAGAATAACCCAAACTTTGTGTCTTATATACCAGCAGCATTAACTTTCAACACCAACAGTAGTAACTTTTGTATCAGCAGCACTAACTGTGTACAAGCAGCATTAACTACTTAGAAAGTTTTCTTCAATCTTCACTAACAGTACTAAGTTACACTAGCAGTACTAACTTTACTCTAGCAGTACTAACATTACTAACAGTAGTAACTAGCAGTAGTAATATACACTAGCAGTAGTAACATACACTAGCAGTACTAACTACTTAGCATATTTTTCATTAAGACTAGTAACAACACTAATTTATGCTTAGCAGCAGTAACTAATACCTTAACAGCAATAACTTCAAGAAGGCTTTTAATCCCAACAATGACTCGTTTGGTTTTGATACATTCATCTCTATGCCCTAGGACCTCCTTTTATAGACCAATGAGTCCTAAACGGATTACAATACTTTCATAAGTAATCATAATCTTCTAAATAAATAACTTATACATATCTTTTACCAAAATATCTCATACAAATCACATAAGCAGTACTAACTAACTCAGCAGTACTAACTTCTTCACTGGAAGCATTAACTTTGTACTAATAGTAGTAACTTTTGTACTAGCAGTAGTAACTTTATACTAGCAGTAGTAACTTTTGTACTAGCAGTAGTAACTAGTTAGTAGTTTTTCTTCTAAGTCTTTGAGCAGTCTTAACATCCACTAGCAGTAATAACTTCCTCTAGTAGTAGTAACTTCACCAGCAGTCTTAAACACTCAGAATAATTTTCATTGAAATTCTCCAGCAGCACTAACTTTGACTGGGTAGCATTAACATCAATAAGAACAGTAGTAATTCCAAACAGAATCAAGAAGCTTTTAATCCCAACAATTCTCCCCTAAACTTGATATTTATCTCCAAAATCATCAAGTTTCTTCATTAAAAGATTCATTAATCACCAGGAGGATGCTTCTAAACACTTCATTGATTCTTAAGCTGTTTTGTGAGAAGTTTAAGAAGTTGATATGCCATGAAATGATCACATTGGAGCTTCTTGTTTAACATATCGGTAATTATAGTATGTGTAAGGAGATATCTCTTTTCTACCATCCAAGTGAATGTGCATATTTGCCTCTTAATGAATGTAACTCCACAAAGTCAAATAGTTTCTAATCCAACACTCTGTAAATCCCTGTTAGTTCCTCCCAGACTCGGTCATACTTTTTTTTTCCCTTTTGGGTCCCAACCTCACATGTGTTTAAACATTGTCTTTAAATCTCCTTATAGAGAACAATCTAAGTCCTCTACTGGTCTTGTTGATAACTCCCATAATTAGCTTTTATCAATTTCCACAAAGTTTCTAAAACTCTCAGTCAAAGCTATTGAGCATATGACTGAAGACTAAGTACACTTTGAACTTTCTACTCAGCTATGATGAACTGGTAAATAAGTTTTTCTTTATACTTCTTTATTAAATCTATAGTCACTATGGTTGGAGGCTTAGAAGACCAAAGGAATAAGATCAATTGTTACTTCCTCTTACATAACAGAACAATTTATCGTGAGCTCATGTAATCTTAGTTGCTTCTTTATTATCACCACTTCTGCTGTTTCGTTGAACATCATCCACTTTTGCGTTTTTTTTTTTAGTACCTCTTGTGCTAGGCATCATCTCTGCTCTCTTTGAACTACTTCCACCAGTTTTGTTCTTATAATCTAACAAACATGTTCACCCTTTTGAAAGCATTTTTCAACAATCTATGATAGAATCTAAAGTCCTTTAGATATATAAGTCTTTGCGCTTCCAACCTTCCATGTTCTTAAGGTAGGTAATCATGGTCTTCTTCTGTTAAGTTTTGGTTGGTTGTTTGTTCCTCTTCTCTTCTACTCTTTTAGTTGCAAAGTGCTTTCTTCTTTGCTCTAGAGTTCTTTGAACAATGTGGCTTTTTGTTCATTTCAAAACTACTCTTGTTCTTCAGCTTGTAGTCTTTGAGCCAACTGATAATCAGCATCAACCTTAGCCTGAATATCATCCCATTCTTCAGTTAAGGCTACATTGGCTTCATCTTTCTCCCTTGCAAGTCTCTCCTCTTCAACAAACTCAGCTTGTAATCTAATAGCTTCTTGTTTATCAAAACTGATTTGATCTTTCTTCTTTAAAGGTTCTACCATAATTCCTTTTTTCTTGAACTTTTGCCTGTGATGGTTATGAGGAAATTGTTATTGTTGTAGATGTACCCAGCTCAGTAATGACAATTCCTTTCCTTGGAGTTGGAATTGTAACAGTTGTTGTAGTTGTCGCACATAACCTTTGACTGGCAGCAACTAACTGGTACACTTGCTCTTACTACAACATTGTCTTTTACCTTGGTGTTTACACTTTTCAAAGCAGCAAGATTGCTGATCCAAAGTAACTTCAATCACAGTCAAATTCACTCTTTTAGTATGCAAACTTCTTGTTCTGCTAACACCTCATCACCAGTCAAAGTATTCACATCAAACATATCAGCATCATCTTGATCATTAACCAGGGTAATGAATTCATCAGCATCAACAGCATTTATCCTCCCCTGTTTGGATGCATCCTCACCCAAACTTTCTTCATCTCCAGTGGATTCTACCCTAGCTGTTACAGACCCACTATGTATAGACCTTTTGCCCATGAGTTCTTGACCTCATTTTTCTGTTCATGCTTCTGACCTCCTCTTTAAACTAATAATCCTCATCAGCTTGTATGGTCCTTTGTCTATTTACAAATCAAGAACTCTTGTTTGTAAATTGGATAATAATTCCATCAATCATTAAGTTTCAACTATCTTCCTCAACATGGGGGGTTTTTTTTTGGGTGTGTGGTTTTTGAAGGTGTGTTACTCTTGCGAGCAGTGAATCATTGGAATGTTTAGATACATTCTCAAACCTAGTTTGAGCAATAGTATCCCCTATGGTTTCTTAGCGATTGGGACCACCACCTAAAGTAGTTCCTAGGTAAATAGATTCATTAGGTGTTGCCTTGGATTGGGTCTTAGCTATGTTACCATTGTCCTGCTCTGCTTCTAAGCTAGAAGCAGTAATGGCAGCCTCACCAAACTGTTATCCAACCCTATAGACAGCCACATCTGCTAACATGTTCATAGACTACCAGACTGAGTGTTATCTGAGTGTCCTTTCTCATTGGCTTCTTAGGTTTTGTTTCTTTTGAGGTGAGATGTTAATGGTAAACTAGTAAAAGTAGGTGTTTTGATAGGGATCATGTAGGGATTTGTTGAACCTTCACCCATTTCTGCTTGATCTTGTACCACTATTGTTTGGAATAATGATGTTTCCCTTCTAGAAAAACCTTTCCTTACCCTTCTCATATTCCCAAATATCTTCTTAGTGTGAGAGGGAGTAATATATATTCTATTGTGAGTAGGCATCCCTTCAAGTTGTTTATCCAAAAAGACTTGTATAAACCCTGGATACATCAAAAATTTACCCACATTATCCAAGTTCTTCACCATACTTTCAAAAATGGTATTTTGAAAAGTTAAACTTCTGGTTTGTAGCTAAATAGATAATTGCAGATGCCATAGTGCTACTAAACTCATTCCATGCAGTAGTCTTAGAACTTAGGCATTGTAAAATAGTATGAATCATAAATTTCTATTGTAGTGACAAGAATCCTAAATAAAGTAAGCTTCAGTATGGAAATTTTCACATACCCCAACATGAAGAGCTGTTCAAAAGATGTAGAATTAGGTAGACAATCAGCCACCTTCAGCATCTTCTAGTTGAAGATCACTTCTCACAGTTGATTCAGTTATGAGTATCTTCTTTCCATCCACTAGGGCATGCAACTATACTTGCCCATTGATAGTTTTGGCTTTGACAATAGACCAGAATTGTTCTATGTACGAAATGTATATAGTGGGATTGATCATTAGTGCATATCATATAGGATTTACATTCATAAAATCCACTATCTACTCAAACCCTTCACTTTCTACGGGTTTAGACAAAAACACGACCAAATTTTGAGTATCTGCAAACTTTAGATCCGCCAATTAGAGATTGGTTTTGATGAGACGATAAAATTTGAGTTTAGGGTTTGTGATTAGGAGATTGATATGAGTGAATGAAATCGATTAAATGTAGTGATTAAAAATCCCGTTAATCGAATATTTATGAAGGATACCCTTAACAGTCATTAAACTTTCCGCCCATCAGTATTAAGATTAAGCCTAGCTTGCATTAATTTATACCAGGCTATTAGTACGTTTATGCCCATCAGCATTAACTTTCACCAAGCAGTAGTAAGTTTATGCCTAACAGCATTAACTTTCACCAGCAGTAGCAAGTTATGCCTAACAACATTAACTTTACCAGCAGTATTAAGTATTATGCCCTAGCAACCCCCAACCGCCCCCACCCCCCCCACCCCCCCTCATTAACTTTGAGTCACAGTACTTAACACCAATTCCATTCCAACCACCTATTTGTGTTTAATATTTCAACACTCTTCTGTTTTTCAACTCCCACTTCTCTCAATTCTTTTACTCACCAAATCACTCTGTCTGTTTTAATTCCACATCATGCTCTCTTTCTGTTTTTAAACTCACCAAATCTCTCAATTCTTTTTCTCACCAAAACTCTCTGTCTATTTTCTTTACTAACCAGCTTTTTCATCATCAATCTAACACTTTTCTTGTTTTTTCTGTGCAAAATGTAGTCCCAAAAACAAAGGAAAATACAATCCATAGCCAATTTTCACAAATAATCACAGTATTAATATACCTAAACATTATCAATTAAAAACTAACAGAAGAAAACTCAGCAGTATTAAGTATAACTAGCAGTCACTGAATTATACTACGACAGAATCTTTATGTATAATGACATGAATAACATAACTAAATTCATATAAAGCTCTACTAAAACATAAAGAGATAAAAGATTAAGGATTTAGGCATTCAATACTAGCATCAAATAATGAAACCTACTTACATCAAAGCCTTTGTAAGTAAATTCTGCAACATTACTTGTCAGTGATGGATTTGACCATTTAATCAACTTCTTTTCCATTGCATCCGCTAATAAAATGATGTATAATCTCTATATGCTTTGTTTTTTTAATGAAGAAACAAGATTTTAATTAAGCAAATAGTACTGTGTTATAGTCAAAAAAAGATCTTGGAATAGCCATAAAATTTACCCATAATCAAGTACTTAGATTTGATTTACAAAGCACTTGTCTACAGCAACTTAAAGCACACATACTGCCAGCTTTTGTTGTGGAATTGCTAACCATTTTATATGTTCTTGCACTGCCATAAATATTAATCTACTTCTAAGAATTTGACAACCTCTCTTGTTGTCAGACTTCCTATCTAAGCACGTCTCCACATAATCACTAGTCAGTGTATTCTACCAAATCAAAAGAGAATCTTTTTGGATACCAAATGCCCAAATTTGGTGACCTTTTCTAGTACCTAAAAATCCTTTCAATGGCATGAAGGTGTGAAACCTTTGGATTGACTTGGTATCTAGCACATGCACATACTAGAAACATGATGTCAGGTCTTGAAGATGTAAGATACATCAATGAACCAATCATTGACCTATACATATAAACATCCACTTCTTTACCATCTTCATCTTGAGCAAAAGGGCTTTTGAGTACGCCATGGTGTCTTGCGGTCTTAACTTCTATAAAACCCAAATTTCTCTAGAATTTCACACATATTTATCTTGACTAATAAATATGCCATCCTTCTTCTGCTTCACTTGTAATCCCAAAAAGAATGTAAGTTTTCCCATAGAACTCATCTGAAATTTCTCATGCATCAACTTCTCAATGCATTGTTATAGGATCCTCTTTGTTGAAACGCAAAGGATGATATCATCCACATACACTTAGACCAGTAAAATATCACCTTTGTGCCTTTTTATGAATAAGGTCTTGTCAATTTTCCTTCTTTGAAATCCATTATCCAACAGATATGTTGACAAGGTTTCATACTAAGCTCTAAGAGCTTGATGTAGTCCATACAGTGCTTTTTCAACCTTGTATACTCTATCAGGAAAGTCTAGATCTTCAATCTTGTGGTTTAACATACATACAACCCTCTTCAATCTTCCCATAGAGAAAAGCACTTTTTACATCCATTTGATACACCACAAAATATTTAAATGAAGCATAAGCTAAAAATAGCCTAATTGCTTCAATTCTTGCAACAGGGGCAAAGACTTCATCATAGTCAATCCCTTCTTCTTGTGTATACCCTAAAGACCTATTTAGTGCCTATAGCCCTTTTTCATAATTCCTCTTTCATCCTTTTTATCATAATTCCTCTTTCATCCTTTTTATTCCTGAAACCATGATTAGAGCCTATATGCCCTTTTTTCATTTGTAAATCCACTAAAGTCCAAACTTCTTGTAGCTTGAATTGTAGAAGCTCTTCCTGCATAGCCTCTATCCAGCTTGGATCCTTTAATGTATGAATTACCTTTTTGGGTTCTTCTTATGATAAAAAGCAAACAAACAAGCAGTTTTTAAGGTCTTTATGGTTTGTTCTTTGTTGAATAGTACTAACAAACTTATATTCCTTCAAATTCTTTGACATTCTTCTTGTTTGTGTAGCTGATTGCAAATCTCCAATCACTTTATCAAGAGGATGATCTTTATGAATTCTTGTAGTTGGATTAGGACTGACTTGGATTGTTGTATCCAAATTGTTCATGTCAGTCTCTGCATCGTCATCTTCATTACCTCTTGAGAAGTCAAATATGTTAATATCTTCTAGAGCATGCAGAAGTCAAATATGCTATAATCTTCCAAAGCAGGCATATTTGGATCATCTGGATCATTTGTACTAGCAGCATTAACATTGTTAGTGCTGTTAACATTATCCTCCTTCTCTTGATCTTTATATTCACTATCTTTTCTTGGATCTTCATCAACCTTCTTTCCATCATCACTTGAAGGTTTGGATCCATCATCATAAGAACTCTTTGGATCTTGGGAAAACGTTAGATCAACAGTCCATAATGGTAGCAAAATGTAATATTTGATAGGTTCTGTCTCCTTTTAGCTTGACTTGCATTATCACTTGCTTTTGTACCTGCAAAACCATTAGACTGTGTACCTGAAACGATTGGCTCATAATTCATTATTCTTGTTAGTGCATCAATATCAAATAGCCAATCTGGTCCACTGCCTGCAACATTAGGTGTACTTTCACCGAACCTAATATGCAAGTTTTCTTCCACTATTCTTGTTCTATTATTAAATACTCTAAAAGCTTTACTATTCAAAGAGTATCCGACAAAGAAACCTTCATCAGCCTTACCATCAAATTTTCCTAAGTGATCTATGGTATTGAGAATGGTAACAGGACACCCAAATGGTCTCATAAAACTTAAATTTGGTGTTCTAACATGAAACAGTTCATATGGGGTCTTGTTATGAGGCTTAACTACTAACACTATATTTTGCACATAGCAAGCAGTATTAATTTCTTCTGCCCAAAAAGTAGTTGGCAACTTAGAATCAGCTAGCATAGTTTTGGCAGCCTCAATTAGTGTCATATTCCTCTTTTTAGCAACTCGATTTTGTTGAGGAGTTCTAGCTACACTAAATTGTCTCACAATACCCTTCATTTTACAAAACTGATTCATTTCTCTGTTCTTGAACTCAGTCCTATTATCACATCTAATCACCTTAACTTTGTGATCTACTAGATTCTCGATCCTAATTATAAAGGACTTCAAAACGCCACTAGGATTATCCTTAGTAGCTAGAAAGAAAACCTATGTAAACCTACTATAATCATCTATGACAACTAGGCAATACATTTTATTCATAAGGCGTTTTACAAATGCTGGACCAAACAAGTCCATATGTAACAAGTGTAAAGGAAGACTGATTAAGTTCTCTGTTTTGGTCTTACAAGAGGCTTTCTGCTGCTTTCCCTTTTAACAAGCAACACAAGTTTTATCATTTTTAAAAAGTTTGGAAGGTAAACCTATTACCAGATTTCTCTTAACCAATTTATTTATGGTTTTAAAATTTAAGTGACCTAGCCTTCTATGCCAAAGTTTAGATTTATCAGATGTGGCTTTTGTAAAAAGGCAAGTTAAACCTCTTTTAGGAACTATGTTCTTTAAATCAACACTATACATATTGTTCTTTCTAGGAACTCTAAATAAAACTTGACTTTCATCAATTAACTTAAAGTTCAGAGATAACACAATACATTCAGTGTCGTTTAAAAGAACACTATTATTTTTATCACACATTTGTGAGACACTAAAGAGATTAAACTTTAACTCTTACAAAATACACATTTTCAAAATCTAGATTATCAATTTTAATGGTACCTTATCTTGTGATTTTCCCTCCTTTGGGGTTCCCTCTAAAAGCAACATATCCTTAATCTATCTCTTCATAGTCTGTAAGATAGGACATGTTCCCTGTCATGTGCCTTGAGCATCTACTATCAATCACTCCTTGATCCAGTAAATCTATTTGTGGATTGCCCTGCACATTAGATAAGAAAATCAATTTATTTTAGGGACCCAAGCCATCACGGACTTGGATCTGCCTTGTGTATCAATATAATCAAACCTTTTTAGGATGGTTGATGCACTATTTTGTTTAGAAACATGGTCTAAAACTTTAGTCTTTGGTTTCCAAACCTAACAAGCTGAGGCCTTTACAGCATTAACATTATTTCCCTGAACAACATTAACTACTACTTTTAGCCTAGCATTATTAACATTTTTACCCCTAACAGTATTAACCCTTTGATTAATATTACTATTTTTATATGCTGTGTTATTATTAATGGGCCTTTTAACAGTTGAATGTGCTATTTTAGAAATATATGACATTGGTCTAGCAACATTCACTATTGTTTTTGAATGAGCAGTATTAACTTGTCTAGCAGTATTAACTGATATTGCTATTTTTGAAATATTTTGTCTAGCAATATTAATAGATACTAAGCCAGACTTTATTAGTACTGCTCTTGGAACCAAGTTCTTTTTAGCACAGGGGTGAGTCTTTTTAGTAAAATTTTGATGATTCACCCTTTGAGCATAGTTCCAAACAAGTTTTACCATCCTTTAATTTTGAAACTATTTTTCTATGGTAATTGCAATCGACTTGCAGATGATCAAAGCTTCCACACACATAACAGGCCTTATTAAACATCTCAAAATTGCTTTCTAGTCTTTGAGACATCATATTGTTCCAATTTCTTTGATTGCCTCTTGGACTGTGAGTGTTTTGCCTATGTTTTTCAATTTGTACAAAATCTTTCTTATACAATACTAGGCCTAATGTTTTCTTTTTCAATTATTAGGCTTGAGACACATCCTCTTCTTCTCATCACCTGCACCTATTTTTCAATAATTAGGGCTTATCTTTCTTCTTACTAACCTTAGGCTCTTCTTTACTAGACATAGCTTTACAGTTCTCAACTACAGGCTCATTAACAAACTCATCTAAACCAGTAAAAGACAAGTCAGGTATTATAGGCATGAAATTTCCTGTGTAGGGAGGTGGAACTACATTATAATTTTCATCGCCTAAACCTTTCTTGCAATTGTCAACTATCTGACACTCTATGAGCTTGTTTAAACTTTTAGATGCATGTTCAAATTTATCTACATTAAGTTGAATGCCGTCTTTTTCTTTTTGAACTATTTCAAGCTTCTTTTTAAGCTCTCTAATAGCTATTTCTCCTAAATGAATTTCAAATTTTAATCCCTTAATATCTTGTAAATAAATAGACTCATTTGCTTTATAAACTTTATGTTTTTCTTCCACAAACTCTAAACCTGTCTTATAACTTAAAATTGTGACAACTGTGCTTTGAGCAGGTTAGTCAAACTAATAGTATTGACTTGAGCCTCATTATGTGTTTTAATAATATTGTGTTTATGTGATCTTATTTGAGTTTGGTTACCAATCTATTGAGCGTGATCGTCTCATGGTGATTGAAGTTATGGTTGTTATGGGCATTTCATTTTGGTCACATTTTAGTGACAATGAAAATGATGGTATAATTCTATGTGTGTACGTATTTATATGTATATGTATACGTATTTATATCTTTAAGTGTTAGTAGTTAGTAAAATTAAAAGTTTAGTTTAGAAAATATAGAAACTAGAACTTAGTTTTATTAAGTTAGTAAAATAAAATTAGAAATGAAATTTATTTATAGTCATTTAATTTAGTTTTAATTGAAAAGGATTAAAAGGTAGAAGAAAGAGTTTTTATAAAAATGTCAAAATTAAGGGTTGAATATGCAAATAATAATAAATAAATAAAAATATATTAATTAATATATAAGGAGGGGGAAACGAAATTTTATAGAAAAAATAAAAAAAGATTAATTTTTTAAAAGGGATGTTGTTTGGATCGGTTGGAAGAGGAGAAAAAAAAGAAACACAATCCTAGTCTAATTAGAATTCTAAATAGGTAATTATCTTAAACCTTTCTGTAAATCTTATAAATACCAAAAACCCACCCCTCCTTTTCTTGTTGATCGGCTGGAAACCAAGAAGAGAATTTTTTTTTATATTATCAGAATCAGTGTGATTTGTGTATTCTAGATCATGTTGAAGGTATGTTAATAAACCATAACTATTTTAATTCTCTTTAATTATTCATGTAACAATTTTGATGATGGAACTAGGGTTTATATAAGATCTGTAAAATTAGGGTTTTTGATCTTTAAAAATTGATTTTGGGATGTTAGTGGTGTTTAGCATGTGTAATTGGAGGTTTTTGGGTTTGTAAATTCAGAATTTAAAAGCTGGCAGTTTGAAAGGTCATCTTGTAAAATCATAACTTGGTCATAAAAATAGCAATCATCAATTTTCTTGAGACTAAAATTAAATTCAGAGAGTCTAGTTTCCAAAAAGTTCGGCCCCGAAAGGTTTTGATGTCGGAAAGTTAGCAAGAAAAGTTATCAAAACAGTAAATTCGGGTCAGATTTGGGTCTGATTTCGAGGAGTAAAACCCTTACTAAATTCGAATTAGGGTTAGCCAAAAATCATGGGTCATATTTTAGGTGTCTATTAATCCGGTTCGAAGGGCTAACACTAAAACATTTTCTAAGTATTTTTAAGGACGTCAAACTTTTTGGTGTGCGTTCAGATCCGAATCTGAGTACTTTGTAATGATGAATTTTTATAAAATAGTTCCACTTAGTATTATTTTTTCTAAAAAATCACAGTAGCTCACAACTCATTGGGAGTATGGGATGTAAGGAGAACCATCAATTAGGTGTTTTAGTATTTTATTTGTGGTCATAAAGTGACTACAAATTTTCTGAACCTAAAAAGTTGGAAGTTAATGGTTAAGGTTATATAGGGTATGAAAATGATATGGGAGATGTATTTAAAGGATTATAAACTTAGTGTAAGGTTTAGAAGTCCATCATATGATTGGTACATTGGCTTGGGCATTAGCCTAACCGAGTGTAACTTGTGTTTTTGTTGTGTTTAGATTGTGTGCAAGATTTTGTCAAGTAGCTGAGCATCAGGTGAGTTTCATAGTCCTATTTTACTATGTTTTCTTGGGATGGAAATGATGCAAAATGTGTTTTGAAATGTTTTAATTATTGTGATTATGTGGTTTAATTGATGCATGGACTTTTATGTAGCTATTATATGTTTATGTGATGCATGTGTATGTCACATCCATTTATGGTATATGATAACCCTTCTTTATCATTTATCAATCTTGATACGTATTGTTATTCGTTATGTGTTTATTTTGTCGTGGTACGCTTGTTGATTCTTTCGTTTCTATCGGTACATATATTCTATCCTTCCTTTTAAGGATTCTTATGACATTTGACCGCATCTATTTCCATATGTGAAATCCTTTAGATGTTTTCTAGCCTTTGATTCGATATTCATTTGCTACCCTATTCGATAGTTCGTAACCCTTAGGATTCGTTTGAGATTAGTTTCTATTTTGATCAAGGTTCACATCTGTTGAGGAGCACATGTGTTTTTTTTTTTTTTTTCTTAGTCAAGAAGAAGGAAAAGTTGTTTGCCTAGTTTTCCAAGTATGAATTCTGGCTACAAGAAGTGCGTTTTCTCAGACACATGGTTAACAGCAACGATATTTACGTTAACTCTAGTAAGATAGAAGCAATTAAGAATTAAAAAAGTACCCAAGACGCCATCCGAGATATGATTATTCTTAGGATTGGCAGGTTACCATCGATGTTTCATCACGAATTCTTCTAAGGTTGCTAAACCCCTTGCTTTACTAACGCAGAAGATTCGGAAGTATGAGTGGGTCAAGGAACAAGAGGAGGCTTTTCAGACGTTGAAGGACATTTTTTATGATACACCAATATTGTCATCTCCTGATGGATCCAAAGAGTTTGTAATTTACTGCGACGCATCGAATCAAGGATTAGGTTGTGTACTCATGCAAAGAGGTAAGGTAGAGAACGCGACAGCAGAGATACTGT